>NWUY0300007440.1:8727-22800 GCA_004151065.3 Larix sibirica
GGTCGCTTTTTGGGTCATTTCTCTCTCATTTTTTACTAATGATTGTTCTAATACTTTTTAAGTTGAAAATATCTTTAAGTGATCAATTTTAAGTGGCCTATAAGTTTTAAACTCCTGATGGCCAGTAAATTTTAAATTACTAATGGCCGATAAGTTTTGAAGGGCCAATGAAGAGAGATGATTCCATTGCTCCATTAAATTTTAAGTGGTAAGTTTTAAACCCCCAATGGCCGACAAATTTTAAATTGTTGATGGCTAATAAGTTTTGAAGGGATGATGAAGAGATATGAGTCCATTATTCCAATAATATTTAAGTGGCCAAAATAATTAAAGTCCTTGATAATCGATAAAATTAAAGTCCCTAATGGTCGATAAGAGCAACACAATGAAATGTCACCTTCATATTTTGGGCATAACTTTTGGCTCGAACCTCCATTTCGAGCTTTCTTTATAACAGTGGAAAGGCATCAACGAGATATACAATTTTTTTATTACATTTATTTTCATATTACCTACTATATGGTTCATAAATTGAAAAACAAAAGAGGATCACATCATCAATGGCTAACATGATCGTTTTGACTTGAAACTTTAGATAGTGCACATAAATGAAAATTCTAATGAAAGGAGCATGGTTCAATATTATGTGGTCGCATGAGACAAAAATTTATATGCACACATAACCAAGGGACCCACCTTCACCTTAATTATTACAATTAAATTTTACACTTAATATATTTCATGAAAAGTCCAAAAAAGGGGAGTCAAATAAGTGGGAGGACAAAAGGGAAACTCAAGGATCATAAATAAATAAATAAAAACAATTTGACGGTTACTCAAGGAATGCGTTCAACGTTTGAGGGAGAAAGGTTAAATAGAAGGAGGTAAAATGAGAAGGGGATTTTGGCTCTCTAACTTTTGATATACTATTACTGAAATGTTAATGAGGAGAGGCCATCTTTTGGCCAAGTCATTTTCTAGGAAGCTTTGATTCCATTGTGTATATATTATGGACTATTGTATTGCATTTGTCAAGCATCAGAATTGTGTAAGAATGTATCTCACATTATGGAATACTCTTACATGTATCTAATGCATTCTTTTTTCTGTTTTCCTAAAAATGTTTGTCTAAATTTGCGAGTATAGAATTGTTAATGATTTTACAATCAATTTTCCATATTCTTGCCTTTATTATCAGATGACTGATTCATGGGCTATTGAAAAGAGAATGTATGTTTATGTTCTTACTTCTTGTAACTATTATAATGTCCAAACATATGCATTTTGCATTTTAGAGTAGTTGCATGTCACTCTTTAGCTAGTTAGAGAAACATTAGACAGTTGATCAGGATGCAACCGATAGAACCCAAAATCATTAATGGTTTTTGGGATAAAATCCAGATGGGTGCCCTATCATAAACAATGCTTATTCTAATTGGGACTTTTCACTAGTGGTAATCCTTGTTGTTGGCCAGAGTCACTTCAATTTGTTAACAAGCGCATTGTTAAGAAATTATCTAATGAAATTATTGACTTAAATATTTTTTTGGAGAGGGAAGCTCAACTCAAAAAAATATATAAATTCCCTTTTTTTAAAGGTTAGCCTACAAAACCACCCAAAACATCCATAATGAATATAACTTTAAATTTAGAAGAATTTTCTGTGGATAATTTTTCTAGGGAAAACCAAGCAAATCATTTGGAGAAAGTTTTCCCACAATTCATCAACATGATGGAGCCATTTATTAATGTATGTAACCAACATAACATTTATACCCAAGAAACTAAAAAGAAAGAGGATGATGTCAAAGTTGAAAAATAAGAAGAGGCAAACATGGTTCTCTAGGATATGTTGCCCAAATTCATAAATGACAAGGAAGGAGAGGTGGAATAAATGCACACTACATGGACAACCCAAAGTGATTACATCCTTGGAATTAATGAGGTGTCCACTTCAATTACTCCTTCTAATACCCCATCTCTAGTAACTAAGAAAAATATAAATGTTTCTACTTTTGTAAAACCTTTAAAAATAGATTCACTCGATATTGCAGTGGAATATAACATAGTAAATGATATGAATAAAATTAAAGCTAATATTTCTATGTTCATTTTGTGCAATATTACTTAGTAGAGAAAATTATTGTTGAATTCTTTATTTGATCTAGTTGAACCGAAATATAAAATAACAACAAACACTGATGAAAAACAAAAGTGAATAGTTAATGTAACCAGGAATAAATCGAAATCATATACTCCACCTTTCCTTTTTACATTTGAAATATGTATTCATAATGTGCATAACTCTCAAGTTGATCCAAGAGCATCATCAAATGTCATGCCATAGTTTATTTATCAAAAGTTGAATGCTAAACTAACAAATGCACCACACATATTATCTAGCTTGATAGGTCAAAGGTAAAAGTAATTCATGAGTTGAAAATATTTTAATTCAAGTAGATTCTAATCCTAAGGTTCATCAAATTATTGATATTATTGTGGTGGATATTCCAAAATACTATAGTTTGTTTCTTAGCAAAGATTATGTGCAAAGTTATAGGGTTAATTTTCCATGAATTCGTCTCACTTGGATTACCATGGAATGGTCAAGAAAACCAGATTTAGATTGATGGAGAGAAACACATGAATACACAACTATATAAATCAAAGGAAAGAAGTAACCTATTATGTTTTCATATTCTTTTCTCATAAGTTACTTCTTGGATATTGAGTTTGGAAATTATGTAGTTGAAAATTCTCCTTATCAATACTATAAACAATTTGAACTCCTTCATTGCACTTAGAATTTTGTATCTCATTTTAATATAGTATATTTAGGAAATTGTAGCAATAATAACCTAAATATATGAACTAACAATTGGTTTTTGTATTTGCAGGGCTCTAAGTCTCGTGAATGCATTGAAACTAGATGTATACTTATTAATTTGAATGGAAAGCACACTCTTATTTTCTACAAACTTGAGTTTGAATGCACCAACAACATGGTTGAATATGAGGCCTTGGTTCAAGGACTCATAAATGGCATTGATTAATTGTTAAAAATATTAAAGTTATTGGTGATTTTGAAATAATCGCGAGGTAGGTATGAAACTCCATACAATGTCATTTTCTTGACTTGAAGAATGATCAACTAGAGGTACAAGATTTGATTGATAAATTTAAGTTTTTAATATTGAATTCATTACTCAATCCGAGAGTGCATATTTTTATTCTTTTAACAAATATTGTTTCTTGATTAGCCCCATTAGATGATTTCATTACCAATAAATTTAATGTTGAATTGATTTTCAAGCCCAATGTTCCATATAATGTTACAAATTGAAGAGTCTTTAATGACGATCAATAGATAATTTAGTTCCTAACTAATGAGGCCACCTTTATCGATGTTGCGACAGACGATGAAGAACATTAAAAATCCCTAGAAGGCTACCAAGAAAGGGATGAAAACTCGAAAGTCAAATAAAATCACTAAGAATATTTCTACTCTTAAAGAGTTGTTTGATTTAAAAGATAGATTCAAGAAATATACCAGTGTACTCTTCATTGAATTAGGAAGTTATAAATCCAGGCACTGAAAAAGATTTGAAAATTGTAAGTTCTTTTTGTTGAGAGTTGGAAAAACACGCTTACAAAAAAATGTTTAAACACTAAAAGGATGTGTTTTCCTAGAGATACAATGATATAAAAATGTATGATACTAAAATTATTTACGATGTCATTCCCGCGAACAAAGACACAAAAAAATTTCAATAAAAGTTGTGAAAGATTCATTCACTAATTGGAACCATTGGTGCAAAAAGATTTGAAGGAGTTGTTAGATTCCAAAATCATTTTTCATGTATGCCATTCTTCTTAGATGGTCAATTTGGTCTCACTCAAGAAGTAAAGTGGAGAAGTATGGCTATTTGGCCACTTTTGTTGCTCTCATTAAACATGTATAATAGTTGGTAATTAGTTGTAAAATTTCTTCTCTCCTATATATGTATTTTCTAGTTATAACCAAGTGCTAATATCTAATCAAGACATTCTATATAGAATACCTTCCGAATTAAATGGACAACATGTGCATACAAAAGAACACCCTTCATTTTGATAAATGATGGTGCTACTTTTCAATGAGTGATGGAAATTACTTTCATAGGTTTAATTAATCAAATTGTAGTTGTCTACCTAGATTACATAATTGTATACTCAAAGAAAATCTATTATCATCTTCAAGATCTAAAGCAAATTTTCAAAAGATGTACAAAATATGGTACTTTCTTCAATCCTAAGAAAATCATGTTTTTTTTTGTCATTGAAGGACAATTGCCCAGACATATAATTTCAAAATATAGCATATTGGTATACCTTAAATGAAATAAAGGCTATCACTCTATATCCCCTTCCCCAAAACAATAAATCCATGCAATATTTATTTGTAAAATTTTGTAAGGAGGCCTATTTTAGATTTTGCAAATTATATCAAACCTTTGCAAAAAGTGATAAAGAACAATGCTATTTTCAAATGGATTCATATTCAAAAGGATTTTTTTGAAAAAAATATTAGGCTACTATTGTTATTTCACCAACACTAAGAAATATTGATTTTAATAAAGACTTCTTCATATATACATTTTCATCTAAGCACTCCCATTTATTGTGCTCACCCAAAAGGATAAATAAAAGAGTAAGTTTGTGATATGTTTCATGGTCACAAGTCTACAAGGAGTTGAACTAAATTACCGAGCAGTTGAAAAGAAAGAATATGTTGTGGTTAAATCCCTTAAACAATTCATGCATTTTATTCTCAAATCTCACACAAATGTGATAGTTCCACATCTTGATGTTAGTTCATTGTTAATTTAGAAATAACTTGGTGAAAGGAGAGGAAACTAGATGACTTCTATCCAGGAGTATGACCATGATATTAAACATCACACTATTATTTAAGGGAAAGGACTTTGAAAATTAGTAGTTGAGGCACAAAGTCAAGTAGACATGGATGAAATGGTCTAAGTAATTGAAATTTATGCACATTTCGAACTTTTTTTACATCCTAGTTGATATTGAGTGATGATATTATATGTTGAAATATTATTTACAACATGTGTCTAGTCTTACCTACCTTAATTCCATAAAGAGAAGAGATTTTAGGCTTAAATCAACCAAGTACCATCTCATCAGTGGTGTTCTCTTCCAAAATAATTGTGTTGGAGTGTTACTAAGATGCTTGGAGAAGGGGGATTCCTATATAGTTTTGAATGATTTACAAGTTAGACTAGCTAATGGACATTTCTCTGGAAAAATACAGTTCATAATATTCTAAGACCTGTTTATTACTAGCCTACACTCTTTAGGTGTTCCTATGCATATGTGTGCAAAAAATAACAAATATGTGTCGAGAAGGAGAATAAACCAATGATTCCCCTACAACCAATCACAATTGATATACCTTTTGATCAATGGAGTTTGGATGTCATTGGTGAAATCAATCCTAAGTCTTCAAAAAAACATAATTATATATTGATTGTAGTGGGTTACTTTACCAAATGGATAGAAGCTATACCATTGATTAGTGTGAAAAAAACAACAGTAATTTAGTTTATAGAGTAACAACTAGCTGTTACCAGGTTTGGGATCCCTTCTATGCTAGTATTTGATAATACTTCATGCTTTTATTCACCAAAATTGGTTGAATTTTATTTGGAGAATGGTATTAGTTTACACTATTCAACTAATTATTACCCTCAAGGAAATGTGTGGTAGATAAATCTACCAATAGAAACTTGACCTAAATCATAAAGAAACCAATCATTAATCACCACTATAATTTTCGCAATGCACTTCCTAATGCCTTATGGGTGGATCGAGTCACTCCTATGGTTGCATTAGGTACTTCATATTACTTTCTAGTGTATGGTAAGGAATCTGTTTTACCTTTAAATATCTTCTTACCTTCCTTACAACTATCTCAATTAGCATGGGGGTAGAGTTCCTCAACGCTCATAACATAATTAATACTCTATTGAAGTTAGAATAAGATAGGGAGAAGGCTATATAGAAATTTGTAGTACACCAACAAATTATGAAACATTGCTTTTATAAACACACTTCAAGTGATAAGAATTTTCAAGTGGGAATCTTATCCTTAAGTTGGATAAGCCAAATGAAAAACAATCAAAGTTCCAACAACTTTGGCTTGAACAATTTCAAGTGGCTAAATGAATTAGCATTGGCATGTGCATATTGTAAAACATGGAAGGGTCTTCGATCTCCTTCCTATCAATGGCCATTGTTGGGAAAATAAACTACTTATCAAAACAATCAAAATTCCAAACATTAATTATCAATCCAGGGTACGTCTTGTTGTTTCGAGGTTATCGTGCAAGATATATGCAGAAAACAATCTCCTCTACTAACATTGGTTGTCTAATATGCGTTGCAACAAAGTAAATCAATCCACTCTTGCATAATTGAAAACACACTTGCAGAAATTGAAACACACTCATTCTTGCATAATTGAAAGCACAGTTGCGGAAACTGAAACACACCTACTCTTGCATAACTGAAAGCACACTATGTTTGCAACCATACTAATCTATAATTCTAACATACTTGCATAAATAAAGAACTTGAATTATAAATACATCTATGGAAATAAATGAATCAAAATAAAGTACATCCTATGCTAAACAATATGAAGAAGTTAGTCTATTTACAAAATATAGAAATTAGAGAACTACAATCTACATTAACAAAAGATATCAAAAGAAATGTAATTCTATTCTATCATAACTTGGACTTGTTGCTCTAGAAGTCCTCCCCTTGGAATGGAGAGGAAAATATTATTTATACATGAGTTTACCATAACAAATAATAAATGAAGATCCAAAGTATCCTCAATAAATTGCTAATAATTTGGATCTCTAAACCAACTCAAGGCTAATCCCAAGATCTTTGCTAACTTCCATGCTATTAAGGATGCCTTTGAAGTCAAATTCAAATTTAGGGATGTGAGTCACCATGATTCATAACATACTCAAAACTCATCCCAAGTGATTCCTAGTAGCATTTAATTTGTTAGGTCCCTCATATATTACATGGAGGTCTTCAAATCCTTGTAAATAAACCAAATATGCACTCTCATCCACCACCAACTTGTCCCTTTTAGCTTCAAATATTTTAACATCATAATTTGAGACATTTAATAAGGATATAAATAATGGTTTTATAAAAAATCATTAGATCCAGTTGAAAGTTAATAAACTTCATTAATTGTTCCTTCAGTTTGACTAATGAGTTATTGGGATTAATGGATTGGACTAATCTAGGATTCCATCACAAGGAGTGGTCTTACAAGTACCCACACATTGGATGCATATAACACATTTACTAAAAACAAATTAACCTCTTTCCTTTCTTGGATCATGATTGAGAAACATTTCAAATATTCATAGCTTTACCCAGTTTGTCACCATTATTGAGGCCTCAACAAGTCCCAAGTTTTTTTTAATTAAGACCCCCCTTTTCATACTTGGTTTACATGTTTTTTTTTATTTTCCATTAGGACTTTAGTGAAATACCCATTCTTCCGAATTGATTGAATTTGAATAGCTTTTCTTCTAAACATATTTTTTCTATTCCATTGGATCCCAACTTTAGAGATGATAATTGGATATTTTTTCAAGTTGTTAAGTTAGAATGCTTCCCTATTAGTTTATCTATCCATTCTATAAATTTCGAAGTTTCTCATCTTTTAATAGCCCTAATAAGCTTATTGAGAGAGTTTGAAACATTTGAATTGCCACTTTCAAAGGTTTCATGATGAGTCTATTGGATGACTTTATATTTTGGTCCACCTTTTTTTTTAATCCCTGATGACTTTATCTAGCCGCTTGAAATTCAAATTCACCTTTTTGAAATTGGTCTGATAAGCATATCAAGTACCTTTGGATCATTAGGATTATTGTCTTTCAAACGAACCTAATAAGTTCATTGGGCATCGTTTTGATAATTCAAATTTTATAACATTTAAATTCGCTCAATGGACCCATTAGGAATTCTCCTAATATTCTATAAAATTATTTCAAGAGTCCTTGATAAGCATATTATGCCAAATTTACATTTTAATTAGACCATTTCAAAGATCAAACTTTCAAAATTGCTCCATTAATCCATTAGACATGTTTTGAACTTCATCGAAACAAGTTTCAAGATGGATTGATGTGTCTATCAGGCTAAGTTTCACTTTCAAAGCATCACATCATTAGAAAGTTGCCTAATAATCCCATTAAGGAAATTTTGATCATTTGAATGTAATAGTTTTCCATCAGGTCCAGTAAGTTGATTGGGCCATTTTCAAACTTCAATGCTTGAACCTTTAATTTTCCTTGATAAGGCGTTTTTCCTTGATTTTCACCTTTGATATCTCACCGAGTTCCAAATAGCTTTAATTCAAATGTTGTAAATCCATAACAAATATCTTCACAATCCTTCAAGTAGGTAGTGCATTCAATTCAAAATGAAATGAGATCAATTATGGGAGTTTTTTCCAACTAAATCATGCCTAATGATTACTTCAAACTTAATTTCATTATTCAAAACTTTATTCTATAAATTTTAAGGAAAATTTGAATGCACTATTGATTAGAATTTTCCTTTGAATAATAGTTTGTAGTGTAGTTTCTGTCAAGCAACGAAAACTTTTCCTTCATACTGTTAAAATGCATAGAAGATTTGCATATTGTCAAAGCACCACTCAACTATAAAAAAATGATCAATTTCAACATCCATGCATGCCATGGCTCAATTTTTAGCACAAAATTGGTTAAGAGTCATTTGAATTCATCTAGGGTTGCATTTCATTCAAATTTGTTGGTTTTTTTGTTTGTTTGAAATGATATTTCATTTGATACTACAAGTCAAAGGGATATTGGCCATGCATAAGTTTTTCCATGTGTTTTTTAGATTCAAAGTGGGAAAAATTTCCTCAACCTTAGAGATACCTTGTTTTTGGCCATGTGTTCCATTTTTTAGCACTTCGAATGAATATCTATCACTAGCCTCATCCCTAGTAGTAGTAATTTCATTCAAAACAATCTTGGGCAAAGCTAGGCCATTTAATGCAATATATGAGACATGATCACTTTTGGAGGTTTTCCTCTTTCTTTTTTAATGTATTACTTGATAGTTACGGGAAGAATACATAAATTCGAAATATCCATTACCTTTAATATCCTTGAGATGGAGATTATTCTAGTTTCCATAATGCCTATTTGAAGCAAACTTGATTGCATGAAATTAGTCGGTTCAATTCAATCATGTGTATATAATTCATTCGAAAGTAGATGTTTCCTAAATCAGGGTGAGTTATGTCTTAGCACATAATTGACTATCATGCCAAACCCATATGTAGATCAGGAATATTGGAGCTATATCAATTTTATTTCAAGTTTTTTTAGTGATTTTCCTAACCTTACTAATGTGCTATATTGTTGTTGAAAATGGGTGGATTGCAAACTTTTATACATGGGTCCTAAGAAACGAGTGCATAAAAAAGGAAAAGAAACACATGTCAAAGAAACAAAAGAAAATGATTGTTCGGATGGAATCACAACCCAAAGAAACAAAGAAACATGTTTATGTTGATACCCCAAATCAAATTGGCATTAACAAAGCTCATTATAACTATGGAGGGTCATTATATTTAATTAAAGATGAAGTAGGCATTTAATATTCATGTGAGCTGACTAAATAAATATTGGAATATATTGATGTGGTTAGGAATCTTCAAAGTTCATGCATACATAATGTTTATACCAAGTAGGGTTAGTCTCCTACTCTGAAATGATTCAATGGCTCATGGAGCATGGAAATTGTTGATAAAAACAAGATGACAAATGAGAATGTAATTTACATAGATATTTCATATCAAAGTACTTGGATGTGTGTTATAAGTTTCCTTGAGTAGAAGTGCATATGAATAATGAATGGTTAAGAAAGTTTTCTCATGCAAAGAACTATTAAAATACCATCATTGAGTGGTATGAGGAGGGAAGAACATTCAAAGCTATAGATAGAAGATTACAACCCACTATCAACCTCAAATCACCCTAAATATATGGGGTACAATTTATAAGTAGATTGTATGGAGAAAATAAATCTACACATCTGAAAGGAGCATGGGTACCCTTCATTCAAATTGTTGTGAAAGATGGAAATCATTTTATCTGAAAAACCATATTAACTTTTACACTAACTAATGCAATTGGCAGATATAATATGATGCATCCAATTCACTTCCAAATTTTTACATGTCTTCTTATCTCTTGGATATTTTGTGTGCCTCCAACACATTCCTTGGGATGGGATGGGCATAGACCCTAGAATTAGCTCTAGTTCACCTATACTATTAGGTTATGTGGGAGCATAAATACATGTACCATTACACAAATTTGTGATTGTTTCTTCACTCACAAATTTAGCTTTTCCAAACCATGTTTGAGATTGTTATAGGAGTCCATATAGGTATTACAATTGGTCAATGATTGGTACTTAGATGAGACATCTAGTTACATCATAACTTATGAAGTAATGCAATCTCTCCATAATCTACCAATACATGTACCTAATATATTATTTATTAGAGAAATTGCATATCAAGTAACCCTTCATGGGATTAATGCTTACATATCTCATCAACCAAAGAAGTTATGCCTTCAATACCTAATTTACATTAACATGTATAGACTAACCAATTCTTTATGGCCAAAGATGGAGGGAGAGAATATATCAAATTACCATTTTGATGAAGAGAGGATTCAAATGCTAGTTAGTTGTTATCTTGCCCATTCGTCAATTGATCCCACCTCATAAAAGTGGGTAAATTCAGAACAAATAGGTGGCCTATCCAGTGATTAATTATATGCCTTGGACTAGGAAATTTGAGAGTGAAAGGGTGGCGTCTTAACGAGCATGAGCCTAATCTTGTTGATGGGAAATTCTCCTCTGTGAAGATGGCCTTATATTTATTCCCCTCTTTCTTATATTTAGTCAGTAAGGTAAGGCGTATGCCAGTAATTAATTAAGGTAAGGCGTATTCCAATAAGCTTTATATAAGTAAGTAAATTAGGGCGTATGCCAGTAAGCTTTATATAAGTAAGTAAAGTAAGGCATATGTCGGTAAGTAAAGTCCTGCGTTTCTTTATAAGGAAAGGTACTTTGGCTTATGAAAGTGGTGGATGGTCATATTACATATGTAAGAATTTCCTTTATTTACTCCCATGAGGAAAATAAAGTTAAGGAGAAAAATAGAAAGGCATCAATATATGAAGAAGTGCAGTTTATATTACAACACATTTGAAGAGAGGAGACAGAAAATAAATTTTAGGCAAAAAAACTAGCATTAGAAATTGAAGATTTGTGGAAGAAGAGAAATGAAGAAGACGAAATAAAAAGAAAGAAGAAGTTCAGAAGAAAATGATTGAAGAATAAAGAAAGAAAAAAAAGACGAGACAAAGGAAGTTGAGAAAACGCAAGAAGAGGAAGAACAAAGAATGTTAATAGAAGAAGTACATAATAAAATAAGAAGAATGAAGAGGAATAAAAAGGGAACGTGTGGGAACAAGGGAAGAATATCTAAGATAGCAAACATATACTCCTCGAATAAAAATTGCCATGTCAATGCAAATAATTAGTGGAGGGCAGGGCATTTTCCATCATCTGTTGTAGATCTTGGCATAGAACAATTCCTACAAACTAATGTTCTCAACGACGAAGGGCAGCATGCTAAAACTATTAACTTTTGTTAAGAAGAGAAAATAATTTATAAAATAAACTCATAAAAAGAGGAAGCTCATAGGTGACAAAGAACTAGTATTAACTACATAGGTAACCATGGTTGATGCCCACCAAGTTAATATATATGGTAAAAATGGCTTTATTGAGAGTAGATTTATCTCAAGAAATATAAGTAATATTTGAGAAATGGCTTTATTGAGAGTAGATTTATATCAAGAAATATAAGTAATATTCGAGACATGGCCAAGGATGTATAAGAATAGAAGGATCAAGTAGAGCTTTTTGAAAATAAAGTAGTATATTATAAAGCAAATAAGGGTAATTCCATTGAATTTAAAAATTTGCTCTCTTGAAATTCAAGATGATTTGAATGTGGTGTAAAGAAATTTCTATAATAAATTACAAATTCTCCAAGAATGTAGCACATAGTTTTTCTTTCTCACCAAGAGAGTAGTTATATGCAAATTTTCTAAAAATGTAGTACATAGTTTTTCTTTCTCATCAAAAGAGTAGTTGCATGGAAAGATGCTCAAGGGAAAATATAAGAACAATTTGATCATATAAAACATTGGTAGAAGGATCGTATAGATAGATATATATGTTGGGTCATGGATTTGTCCATATTTTCATCACCTATCGACATATATTTCCTNATGTCCATTTCTGATTATTGAGCAAAAAACTACATCCCTTCAAAATTTCCAATTTCTGTCAAATTACAGCAACATCTAAATCACCCTTTTATAATCCACAACTTGCCCAATTGTCCCTAGGACTGCTATCATAGTGCAACATTTCCATTTCTATGAGGCTTCTCATCACCATAGGAATTTATCAAAATCAATGATGCCTCAAGGGGACAATGGGGGTCAAGGGGGATTGCCCCCTTGTGCAATCTGGTGCATAAGTTCAATGTCGTTTTTCGATTTTTGGCACCTAAAATTCACCGTGGACATTCACCTGCAAAATTTCCCAATTTTTGTGTTTTGGTGGAATTTACATAGTTATTCTCTGTTTTGGCGGACTTCTCAAAGTCTATCGATACATAGATCCTTTTTTCCAAGTCTCGCAACACTCATCGGGGGATTTCTCAAAACTCATCGAAACACCGTTTCGATGAACATCCCAAAACTCACCAAAACACCCCATCAACGAACTTTTCAAACTTCGTCGGAACACATCGGTGGATTTCTCAAAACTTTGTTGAAACACATCAACGAATTTTTCAAAACTTTGCCGAAAAACTTGTCGGAAAAATTTTCAAAACTCGTCGAAACACTTGTTAGCAAAATCTTCCGAAACACGTCAGCAAATTTTCTCCAAATTCACTTAAACGTGTTAGTGGAACTTCACAAACTCACTGAAATGCTTATCAGTGACTTCTCAAATCTCACCGAAATGCTTATCGACGAACTTCTGAAATCTCACTAAAATTCCATTGGAGGAACTTCGCGAAACTTGTTGGAATGTCGTTGGAGGAACTTTATGAAACTTGCCGAAATGTCATTGGAGGAACTTCGCAAAACTCGTCGAAATGTCATTGGAGGAACTTTGTGAAACTCACCGAAATGTCGTAAGAGGAACTTTGCGAAACTCACCTAAATGCCATTAGAGGAACTTCACAAAACTCATTGAAATGCCGTCGGAGGAACTTTGTGAAACTTGTCGAAATGTCATCGGAGGAGATTCACGAAACTCGCTGAAATGCTTCAACACAATTCATTGGACTTCACCGGAATGCATCGGCGGTAACTAGCAGTTAATTTCTCTGAAATGCATCGGCATAACTCATCCAACTTAGCCGAAATGTACGTCAAATGAACTCATCCAAACCAGCTAACACACAAACTTAGACAAAACTCTATGAAGATTGTTGACACACTTCGGTTGAAAACTCAACCGATTTTCGAAAAAACAATAGCGATCAGGGAGCAAACTCAACACTGCAAGTTGTGCAATTTAGCCCATTCAGGCCTGATGGTTGAACCTAGAGCTCTGATACCACTCTGTCACATCCCCTTCCATCAATTTGAATTAAGGAAGGGAACATGAACTAAATTCAAGCTTCCAAATTTAGCCTCATCATCATTTTACGAATTCATAACAAATGAAACAAGTGTGCAAATGCATAATCCAAATAAACACAATAGACATAAACTCTACTACACACATCTAGCATGCAATTACCAGCATAATTAAAACATGCATCAATTAAAGACATTGCATAATTAAATACAAGAGAATACTTATCTTGAAATGAAGTAGTCCCAA
>NWUY0300007441.1:8694-19849 GCA_004151065.3 Larix sibirica
TTATCCTATTCTAGAGTTGAATGTCAATGTAGAGATACATTGACTTTTGTTGAAAAACGTGCATTATAGAGCTGTGAAACCACACAAAGTGATCCCATCACTATTGAAAATCGGTATCCCTAAGGCTTAGAAAAGAGGTCCACGGCATTTCAAAGGGATTGTTATGTGACCTGAAATTGACAACATAAAAAAGGACTTGCTAATGGTCTAAAAGAACAGAGGGAGAGAGACATATATAGTAGAGAGTTGTTGGTTGTATAAGAAATGAGAAATCACTAAAAATTGGTTAAGTCAATGAGCAATATAGTGGGAGCCACCCCAACAGTTTTCGTAAGCATACAAACCATTTTGGGGGAGAGCATCCACCTTGTGGTGTTGATCTATCACATCCTAGAGACCCTCGATAACTACATCCAGTCATTGAAAAAAAATTTCCCAGTATAAGCAAATCATTTAAATAACTTGCAACAATACATGGTTGATCTAACAAAGATTGAATATATTCTAACAGTGTTTTTAAGAATTTTTCCATGACTTTAGTAAGTAAAAATCAATATATGCATATTGTTGCTACAACTTGGCTTTTGATTGAACAAATTTTGCACACCTTGATTTTATCTATCAAGATGGATTTTTGGGCTACATTCTATCTAAAAAAATCCCACTGAAAAAGAATTTGTTTGAATGATCTGATGTCTACGGGATTTTGATTAACAACCATCATCTTATTCACTTTAGTCTCTTGAAGCATGGCTAACATTGATTTTTTCAAATCCAGATTTTGTGACAACTAAAAAATATCTATTCAAGTAGAATTTCTGCCATAATTGATATCCATTCAATCATGACATCTAATGGTTTCATTTTTGCATAGAAGTTATGGGGCTAAACTTGAACTTGTTGACAATTGTTTCAATTGCAAAGTGGTCAAGGTGGGATGACTATAATATATTGGAGCTATGATTCAAAAGAACAGGCACAAAAATTTCTACATTCATAGTCTACAGTGTTCGAAGTATCTTCCTTCATGCCAATTTAAAGTTCATTTCTACAAAGGCTATGGTCTATGATGTAGCCAAGGAGGGTAGTGTAGAGTAAGATTTCAACTTGCTCACCCTTTTCATCATTTTTTTTCTTTGGCAATGTTTCTTTTAAAATCAATCTCATTTAAATTATTTTAGTTGTGTAAGAGAGAAGAAACTCTAAGAAATTTAATTGAAGTGAAATATCATGATGAAAAAATAATTATATTGAAATTATTTGTTTTTTATGTTATTTTGGCTAAAATTGTTTATAAAGGATTTAGAAAAATAATACATATCGATTTATATTCTTCTCATTGAAATTTTAATGTTATAAAATGAAGAAACTTTAGCCGAGTTATGGAATGATGTGCAAAGAAGAAATGCATTTATTACCTAAGAATATGTTTAAGATATTGATGTATATGCTAGCTTGTACAGGGGATTTTCCATTCATTAAAATGTCTCAAGACAGATAGGTATATTGTAGGCTATAAAGTAGTTTTTCATTCTTTACAATTTGCTTAAGATATGAATGTACACTTTATCATGTAGAAATGATTTTTTATTCATTAAAATGTTTGATATGAGAATATATCTGTTGATTTATAGTTGTTGATTGGGTTTAGTTTAAATGGTTGTGGAATGGAGTGTTATCCTCCCCATCTAAACTTTATTCATTAAAATTGGTTCACATATGTATCTATGTTGTAATCACAAATAATATTTTTCTATTTATATGTGAACAATGTCTCATAAGTGATGTTTAGGCCATGTGGCTAATGTCTCTTAAGCAACATTTGGGCCAAGGTGATTGTCACAAACATGGTAGTTGGGTGAAGACCCTAGCTCCATAGTTTGATGAAGACGTCAGCTTGACCCAAAAGCATAGTCCCTCCTCGGAGACCTTTCTATGATATTTAGGGTTGATACGAAACACACCAAAACACATTTGGAATGTAAAGATACTAAAATATTTGTGGTCACTATGCATTTAATCCACTGGCTAAGAATTGTTATTAATGAGCAACCCCCATCAAGTCTGCAAAGTAGGGAACATATAATTAATAACCATTGATGAGCTCGTTAATCTCTAACATCTTGATATGTAACATTAGATTGATGTTCTATATCTTCATCAGGAAGGCTCCCAGTGGAGGATCTTGGGATCAAAGTGAAAAGAAAATTAGAAACTTAAAAAACCTTCTTATGATTAAGTTTGATCATGATCTCATTTCAAGAGGTTGGTGCTTCCATAGTATGTTGTTGTTGGCATAACACTACCCTTCTTTCCCAAACCCAATTGTCCTCCTAAAATGAGGAAAGGAAAAAATGTTTATTCTACACTACTTATTTAAAAGAATGTAAAAAACACACACACATTTACATTGAACCCCTCCACAAACACATTACATGAATAAGGAAGTAGAATCATTTTTAATGTTATAAATAATGAAGGTCCCTCTCATACAACTACCAATCACTAGCCAAACAAAGCAATGTTTAGTAAATAAGCAAGATCACATCCTTGGCTTGGAATTTAAACTTGGTACATAGAAGCCAAGCTCTCTCCACTTCCATGGCAATAGTTTTCTTAGAAGGAGTTTTCACCAATAAAAGCAATTTTTTCTTGTCATATTTATCAATTAATTGGTGGACATCTTCTCTATGTTTGTAGAAATTTTGTCAAAATAGATAACAAGTTTCCTTCAAAATATTTTTTTGGGGGGAATTCCAACAAGTTGGGTCGTCTTGAAATGATGAAAAAAACCCTAAAGGAAAAAATTTATGATGAAAATTTTCATCGTTTCTATCAATTTTGGAAATAATTTTATTTTAAAAATAATTAAATTCATCCACTTTCTAACTTACTCCACAACCAATAACAAAAGCATAAACTAAATAAAATCAAAATTCAAACGTAACTCTTTCATATGTTTTAAAAAACATAGACTAAATAAAATAGTGTGCAACATAAATAGGAAGACAAATAATATGGTCTCCCCAAGAATAAGAGCTATTTCATAAAAAAACTATATATTCAAACCTTTTAAAAATATTCAATTTTTTAAATGACTATTGTAAAAACTATAATTAAAATGGACGATCAGCTTTAACTCTATTGATTTGCCTACTTTGAACAAGTTTATGCCATGTCATCTTAGACTGTGCAATAAAAACGCCGTTGTGTTAATTCAAATCATGATTTGATTTACTTATCAATACATGTATGGTGCATTTAGCAGAGACCACTAGATGATAATGGCATATGTGCCACGTGGTTTCTTGATGTCATAAGAGTCGAATCCATCGTTAGATATCGAACGTGAACAACGCGACAAAGTAAAAATCACAAATTTAGTCAAAGAATTGATCATCACAAACGAATTCATATATTCATTTGAATGATTTAACCACCACATAGGCAGTTGTGGTATGTATATGTAAGTGGGGATTTCATGGACAACATCATGAAAATTGCGCCAACGACCTCCATATGCTCTTTACCTTCAAGCCACTTTCTACCTAATATAATGGCATCAAATAGATGCAGTTATGCCATCATGCCTCAATCAACATCAACATTTGTCATGATTCAAAACACATTTATTTCATACATGTATTTGCATAAATGGAGATATACATTTCTGAAGTATATAAACACTTGCAATGAATGCACTAATTCCTATCTCAACCTCCAAAATAATATGTGTGCTTATATAAACACGAGGACATGAATGAGAGCTCCTCACTTCTTCTAGCATGGGAATGCACTATTTTTGTCTCATCCTCTAAAGGATTATTTGCATCTATATGAAAACAAGGAGATGAGTGAGAGCTCCTCACTTCTCCCAACATAATTAGATCTACACTAGCCTACAAAAATCAAAATTAATCACTCTTAAGACTCTACAGATAATACCTCAACCATCAACTATGGCACATTAAGAGGGCTACTTGGTCAATACTGCTACTGGCATCCGCACATTGTGACCTATGTCTCCTTTCAATAGTATTTCACCAAAGCTATAAGTACCAGTGGGAGAGTTGGAAGATAATGTCACCCAAAAATATTTGGACTCCCCTTCTTCCAATATCAAAACTGAAGGTTTTATGGTCACAGACACATCTGGTGGCATTGAGATGGAAATCGTAATCTTTCTCTTTGTGCTACATTGATAACCCTTCTTGATATATTCATTAATCCAATAAGATTTGAAACAATTATGGATGGAGTGTTAAGATTTGTTAGACATCCAATTTTGGGGGCACAGGTTGAACTGATAATGCTTACAACAACATTTCTCTCAATACCTGGAACCAAACAAAGAAAGCTTACATAATGTTCATAGCCTGCAAATCAATGTGGAATAAATAGAATGTGTTAGATATAAAAAATAGGCAAATCTCTATGGATATTAGAAACTTTAGATAAATCCAAAAGTAACCATGCCTTCATAAAAAATTAGGCATGGGTGAAGTGCAACCTTAGGGTTTATTGCACCACTTCCACAATCAAAGGGTGTGGCGGCTATAAGAGTGGGCATAGTATCTTCTTCAGATTGATTTTGTGCTAACAGGGGCTTCCCCATGTGGTCAACAATAATAGATGTTGTTTGTAATATTGACTTGATGGCGATGGGGGTCCAATCGGGATATTACCATAGGGTTTTCATGAAAGCTAAATTACCATTCTAGTATTACGTTAAAAGATTGTTGCTGAGATCGAATCCCTACCTTGCCATCAAACCCTTTCATGGACAAAACCTCAGGGGCGCTATAGGCAGGGGTTCCGATGGTCGATTTTGGATGAGTATGAAGCACTAAAGACTAAACAAAGCACACAAAATACAATTGTGAGCTCAATGTAACATATTTCAACAATTACATAAAAAACTGCAAAGAAACCTTGAAAAACTCAAAAAATTCACCTTCAAGTATCTAGAGTTGCAAATATTGAGCTAGGGTGTGGGGCTACCGTCCAATAAACTATTTTCCAGCTTAAGATGACAATGGAAAATTTTATGCATTTTGCATTAAATATTAAAAATACAACTTCCTGCTGCAGTATTTATAGAGAAAAAATAAAAGAACCACGAACATTAAAGAAACACCCGCAACAGTATTTGCAGGGTAAAAAAACTGAAAAATAAAATAAAATTAAGAAATAACCTAGGAAATATTTTATAATAATATTAAAGTTATTTCTTGTTGGGTGTATTTATTAGAGTGTGTATTCCATTATAAGCCTTTTCCCATGAAAAGGTGCCATGTAAGAAAAGACAAATTTCAAACAGAAACACAACACCAAGACTGGTAATGTATGGTGCTCAGAAAAGAAAAAGAAAAAAAAAAATACAAGAGAATGCCCAAAGAACTTGCTTGCAGTTGCAATTGTGCAAACCATGATAAGTTGGTATGCTCTTGTTTTGACACAAATTTAAACAGATTTAAGGTCTAGTAAATCAAGTAGTACCAAGACCATTATCTCACGAGTCATCATTAAAATCTCAAAGTATTTACTATCAATCAACATCTTCATCTCTTGATCTAGTTATGCTCTCATAGAACCCCTCCCAATGGCATGTGGCAGTGTCCTTGCAACTATAAGTTGTCCACATACATCATCAACAAAGTCCACTAGCCTTGCTTTCTCTCCCTAAGATGATGCACAGATGTCGATTGATGGTAATGGCAACCCAATCAATGAAAAATTTTCTATCATTTCCTGCCACCATTTATGGCAGAGAGATAAAGCTTCTTCCTCCCTCATGCTTCTTTCTATATTCATAAATATTTTTTTTATCTTAGCACATCAATTTCACATTATATCCTTGAGTTGAATCTCTCTGAGGCCTGACTTTGCAATGCCAAATCTTTAGTGGATGGGTATGAAATATGGAAATTCAAATTAGAATGAAACATAACTCGACGGTGGCCAATCATCAAAGGGGCACATACACAGCTTTCTATGCACATTATATAAATTATATATGTGGATATTCTATAAGATATAGGCCATTTGTTGCGGACAATGGAAAATGTCCTGCCTTTAAGAAATATTGTTGTACACGACTGAAAGATCTTATTCCTTTATATAAAAGACTTATAAGGTTAACTGCTCCAGGGATTACTTCAAAGATGATACATTTTAAAACAACATTCTCTCCTTAGTCGGCGTAGAATTTTCAAGGTTAAATTTAAGTTTGTTTCAAACTTCTTTATCCCATATGCAGATAAGAAGAAGATGATTTCAAACATCATTTTGAGACAGACAATAAAAAAAAGTCAATGGATCAAATTCCTTATTAAATGTTTTGCTAGTAATATTCAAAAACTAGAGGAAAAAACAAAGCAAATAGAGGAATCCTAATCCTTCACTTAGATAGTTTTCAACCAGTTAACAATTTACACTACAGTGTCAACTCCTCGATCATTCATTATATTATTTCAGATTTTAACTTTCAACCATATCGATAAGAAAAAAAATACAAGGTTCTTTTTGCCTCTCATCAATAACAAACAACAATACAAAGATGTTCTTTCTGCCTCGCATTTGGATTGAGTAATTTAGAAAATTTAGCTAGAAGCTATCTGACCAAGGGCTTCCACCAAGGTAGTCGGCAGACCAACAAAAAACATGGCATTAAAGAAGAAGGTCTATGCATGAATTTTCATAGCAGGACCCATAGCTTTTGCAAAACTCTCTACACATTCCATTGCTTCCATAAAAAGCTTGTCCCTATGTGGAGTGATATGCAAATAAGTCACATTTCAAAAATAATGTATCCCTCTAGAAAAACTCAGTATAATATTGAAATGGATTTATAATTTTGTGGTTAGTTTGTCTTGATTTAACTTCAAGTTTTGCACTTTGTTTTCCAAAGAGATTGTTTGTTATCTAGCTTATCTAGTTGTATACTTAGGAATTCCATGAATTTCCTTAAGCCCTCTAGCTAATAGGTGATATGGTCAAGGATTTTCTAAATGTCCTTGGAGTTATATTATGCCATATCAAATTGCATAGAGGTGACAATAATGTAGGGATATATATAAGCAATATTAATGGGGACCGAAACATGGGAAACTTCCACTACAACTCCAACAATTAAACTTCCAATCAACCAAAGAACGATGTTGAACCACAAAATCAAGCACTCAACAACACTTTTTAGAATCAAGTAGAATTCAAATTGAAACTATAATCAGACCCATGAGGAAGGCTTACCTAGATTGCCAGAGTCGAGGTTTCCATGCTGATTGCAACTATGTCAAACTATCCCAACATCCACAACTCTGTGAAAATATCATTCCACACCCAATTCCAAACAAATATGGAAAGGAGTGATCCCACCTTATTGTAGGGGTTCTACAATATCCACGTTTAAATGCACCTCTTCTATATATACCCCATGTAAATGAAAGTTGAATACTACATAAGATGAAATAAAGGCCTTACGTACAATGTGTCCTTTCTACCCACAACTATCACTACCTCAAATTTGAAATGCATGAAACTTAAATGTGAGGGACAAACCTTGGCTTGAGATTTGTGTTTCATTAACAAATAGAAGAGATCTTAGATTTAGCACCATTTTCCACTATAATTCTTTTTGATAGGATGATTTCTTTGTTTTCCAACTCATTAGCCTTAACATTATTGCTTCAATGGATATGCACAAGTTGAAACGATTGTAAACTGTCTAACATACTTGGAATTCAGACATTCGTCTTGCCAAGCACTGTATTGTCTTTGTAATGGCAATTTCCCAATAGATTGATGATTAGGGATAAGTCTCAAAAAATAAGCATTATCGTGATATTTCTTTCAATTGCAGTGGAAATAATGATGTAAAGGGCATGGATTTCCACCTGATTGTTGGTCTTTCCCCCTAGATCATAAGATAGATTGACTTGTTCATTTCCTCCATGGTTAAGAATGACCTCTCTCACACCTCTCATCGCACAAACGATATCTAAGAGGGGCCTAAAATGGGATTCTATATGATTGTTTCTTACAAAGTGGAATTTATATTTTAATCCTGAACAATAAATAACATAACCCCTTTCTAGATTTGTTTTCCTTATCTTCCATTGATTTTATAGAACAACATCACATTGCAAGAAATTGGAGATAGATTGGGGAAATTTATTGAAGCAACATCACCACAAAATGGTCTCTTCCCTTGTGCCTCCATTTGTGGGATAAGAGTTGGAAAAATGGTTACCATGAGCCATTCGACTCCAAATATAAGATGGTTGGTCTCATTATTAGTCCTCATATTATGAACATCCTCCCTTTAAATGCAATAGTTGTCGTAAGTACATTAACTTCACAAAAGTTTGTCCTATGTTGGCTCCTTCCCCATAAAACTCCCCATCTAAAGTTGGTCAAGTTCCTTTTCAAATACTTGCTAATAGAAAGAGGAAGAAATCCCCCCCTCCCTCTCATCCGCAAAAATATTCTATCTCCAATTAGTATGAAATTTTAGGGGATGTGGATGAAGTGGATGGAGATGATTCTACCAAAAAATAGGGGGAAGTTTCATCCATCCTACAACAAGATAGATTTTCACCCAAAATATAATACGGGAGACCCCTATGAATGAGGACAATAGTAATGAGAAAGATGACCCAATTGCATAAAAAATGAACCAACTCAAAAATCATCCGTGGATCAAGAAAAGGCATTAAAAGAGGGAATGATTGTTTCAAATAAGTAATTTCCCCTAGAAAGGAATGCAACTCAATCTTGAGAAAATACTTCATTGCATTATGTTCATTCACTTAGATCTTTTGATCTCCATCTTATTCTAGACATTTGAAGAAAGTCACTCACTCTTCCCCTCCCCTCACAAAGGGAATAAAATCAAATTAGGAAAGGTAAGAAAAAGAGACAAAAGTTAATATTTCTTTGGGATATCAAAGTTATTTTGACTCACTGCTGATTAAGGGAGGGATTATACTTCAATATAGTTGAAAACAATGTATTTTTTTTGTATTCAGCAGGAAATCAATTTTTAAGAGCTCACCCTTACATGTAAAAAGTTAGAAGAAAGTGTAGATGTTATAGAAATCATTGGAAATTACCCTCCTCGCATTTTGATGGGGGTGATGAAGGAACTCCAAGTGGCAACAAGCCTTATCAAATTTTGTATTTATATGCTATTTGGTTGAACCATAGCCTCTTTTACTACAAAATGTAACCATTTGTATTATAAAAAAAGTCATCATTCACATGACAATTAGTAATTTCACTACTGCAATATGAGGTGGTAGTGTTGTCATTACTATCATATCCTAGCACCTTTTTTAAGAAGAAAAAAAAATTTGGATGATGCAAAACACAATGCTAAAGGGGGTGTTGTGATTTTCATCAATGTTGCATCACAATTTCCAATGCATGCTCTACAAAGAAATGTATTAGCAACACAAAATACAATGCATAAAGATTTCATATATCACATTCAAAGAGTTGTGTTGCATCACATATTATTGTAAGAAACACTTATAGAGTCACTTTTGCATCAATTTTGTGTCAAGAATGTGTTTTGTGTCTTGTATTAGCATTGTAGTATGTCAATATCATAATTGATATTTCAAATGTCGCATCTTTCTTGCATCGTATTTGAGTTGCATTAACATCATCGTAGCATTGAATTAGGAAAAAAAATAGTCATTTCACATCATATTTGTATCTTATTAGTGTCACACCCTCAAACTGGATAGCCTAACTTCTAAACATGTTGCACCAGTACATGATCTTTCCCCAATGGAATGAATGCATAAAACCATTGTAACTGCCACTATCAATTAGAAGAACCACCTCAATGCATAGAATATGAAATTAAACAAAACACCATATGTGTCTCTAATGTTAATCTAGTAACATTAGAGGTAAAACTGATAATAGGGCTTCAGTGTACTCCATTTCACTCTTTTAACCCTTCCAGGTAAGAAATGTAAACTCTAGACGAGAGCCATGGAATTGCAGGTATTTGTTCTTAGAGAAGACCTAGAACTAAAAATGCGAGCAAAGTTTGAACTTACCAGACAGAGAAGGCATGTCAGTCTAAACTCAAATTTCACATAATCAGGTAATGTGCATGTAATAACAACATCACTGCTAGTAAAGTCACATGAGCATTCAAGAAAACTTCACTAATATGTCTATGCTCTGAATCTCTTAGTGTTGATCTTAAACATAATCAATTCAATTAACCAAAGTGACCTCAATAGCTCTATGTGTTTAGGATGCAAATTTGTCTTGAAGTTCCATCCATTCAATGAGTTACGTACCTGCATTAAAAAATGAAACCACATGATTAAGTTTAAAACATAGAATTCTCTGAAATAAATGCCATGTTTAAATAATTTCAGAGCATTTCAAGAAACTTATAGTTACAATGCAACTATAATAGCAGGAGTCTGAGTAACGCCATTTTCTGTGTTGTTTTCTTCACCCCAATGCCATAGCATGCTCTCCCAAAAGAAGAAACTTTCAACACATATATTCAAATGTGTATTAGTAATGTTTCTTTTCCAATTCTCATCAAGGGGTTTTGCTGCTTCAGCTTGTCTTATGTCCCATTCCAAAGAAGCTTTCTGCAAAACTTTTGACATTTTTGCAAAACACAACAAGCAAAACTTTTGTGGGTTATTAGGCATAGAAACATACACTTTCCACCATCAAATATGGGAAACATCAATAGCAAAGTCCCGAAGAATTCCAACATTCCAATTGAAATCATAACCTCCAAAATAGAGCCATCATTTATTTCTTAAGCGATACATAATTGACAAGTTTGGAGGACCAACTCCAAACAGATAGGTTTTAAGCTCCTTCTCTTATGAGTCACTTGACCAAAAATGTTTCAAAAAGTTCATGTGTTTTGGAAGACAATGCATCCATGTAAATATTGTTGGAATATTTTATATTCCTTGGAAGGTAATAATGTCTTTGTATTATGTCGGAAGATATCCACAATCTTATGTAAAAGAGTAATACATTTATCCCATATTCATTATGGTAAAATATACTCTTGATATTCATTATTATATAAAGAGATGTTATTATGGAGAATTATATTATCCCACATGTAATATGTGAGAGTAATTCCTCCTCATCTCTT
>NWUY0300007442.1:14018-29070 GCA_004151065.3 Larix sibirica
GATCATCGTTAGGGGCAACTACAAGTTGTGTGATAACAGGTACCATGCTGCAAACCCCATCCATTGACATGAAAATCACAAGTGTAATGCTTGTACAATATAACAGGCAACAGAAGGTAGGAATACAATTGTAGACTGAGAAAATTTCCAGTCACTAAATTGTTGGCACCACAAAAAATCTCAAAATTTATGATAATTCCTTAGACTCACAAATACCTTGTTACTGTTCATTGAGGATCATAAGTTATAACACATCTGCATTAAGGCAAATTACCTGGTCAAGGCCATTAACTGCTTTGACGAGGTTAGAATAATAAACCTTGTGACCTTTCTCCTTCACCGTCTCTTCAACTTGATCAATGTAGGCCACACGTAAAGATGGGTATCTGCAAAAGCCATCATGTTTTTTAACTGACCAACAATTCAAATTAAATTCACTTACACAAATGGTGTCTTAAAACCAATGATTCAAATTTAATTCACTTACACAAACAGTGTCTTAAAACGAAATAGAATCTGAAAAATGGAAATATTCTGACTTACGTCACCATAAGGTTTAAAATTTCAGCTGCATGCGGATCACCGTTTCTCTTTTGTGTACCATATAGTTGGCAGGAGACAACATACGTAAATTTCATGTCAGCAATTGCCTGCAATTGTGCCGACAATGATCGCTGGCTCCTTTTCTGCTCATCAGTCGCTGATTCAACCGATAACTTGTAGCCTTCCAAAATTTCTGCAGAACCAAAGGAAATTCACAAAAACAAGTCTTGAAGAAATATTTTTAAAAGCAGGAGATGCAGTCTTTCATAACAGAACCAGATAAGATGACTACAGGATCACTTGCATTCCTAGGAACAATTTACCAGCAAATGTTGTTTCAAACCCATCAAATCAAGACAAGAAGATTCCATAACTTCAAAAACATGTTTGTACCGTCAGGTTTTGCCATATCCAGAAAGGATTGGAGTTCCAAGGCTTTTCTATAGTACATCATTCCTCTGACTGCCAATACAAGATTATAAAAAACCATATGTACATTCAGGAAGCAGAAAATAGACTGCATCTACAATATTATTAAGACTATATAATTTCAACTTGTCTAAAAAATTAAAATTATTCATATTCATCTCCCAAACCTGTCCTGGTCAGGGTTTGCCCTCGATAAGATGCCCAGTGACGAAGTTCTTTCTCCTCAGTTCGAAAGACCTGGTCCTCAAGATTTTTCTCTTCTGTTCGCAAGACATGGTCTTCAGTTCCATAGATACGTTGCAGAAAATTTTTCCATTCATCTGTTTAACAAGGAAAAAAACTAATGAATGCACAGACAGCTGAACTGGATATAAAATGGTCAAAATTGAATAGCTTTGCAAACAAAGAAAAGTATAGTATATACCCACCTGGATAAATTTTCTGCAAATAGAAAACAATAGAGACTCCATCTTCATTCTCCTCCTGAAGTTCTTTCATTGAATACAGAACTTCTTCTTTATAATAAGGAGTCATGACACTGGAGCAAAATAATTAAACAAAAGTTTTTATGTCCAACTTTCAGATATAAAAGACTCTTTACAACCAACAAAAATTCATTTCAACAGTTATGTATCTTCTTTACCAGAGGATAAATTCAACTGTCAAAGAAAACTAAAAATTAATTACACGGCTATGTTAGTTATGATGCATTTTATCATTAAGACCCTGAGCATAACCAGCTTTACTAGTGAACATACACAGTACACAAATCTGTATTATTAGATGGTCTAATACAACCCGATAACCATAAAATCTATAACCATGCATTATTCAAAAAGAAAGGAAGGAAGAAAGAAGGAAACTAAGTTAATAACTGCAAATGGCTAGGAAATTGGAGTCCAAAGCATTATCCGCCATTGTACAAATGCAAGAGTGCCAAAGGCATCTCTTGGACCCACAAGAAAAACATTACATAATAAATCATACAAAGGGCTAAACCCTAGACAAGAAGTATGTAGATTTTCTGAGTGTTTCAGCTGCTGGTTTTAATGTCAATATTTAGTTTAAATTTCAGTTCTGTTTTGCTTGACTGGAAATGATAAAAAAAAAAACTGACTTTTAAAACACTGCTGTTAACTCGATCTTTTAAGCAGAAAATAAATGCACACACAACCACAGTAAAAAAACAGACACTAAAATTTTTGGCCAATAGCCCTGGAAAAACCCCACGGGGAAAACCAGTCAGAGAGAGAGAGAGATTTATATTTCTTCACCAATACTTCAGTACAATAATTTTTCAGTCAAGATGTACTTAGCTCAACCAGAAAAATTTCACCCACAGACTGTCTTGAAAAACGTGCAGAAGATGCCTCAATTTCTGAGCCAATCTGAACCTCGAAAACCATGCAGGAGCAAACCAGAAATCCATACTGTTTCTCGATTTCTGTGCTAGTTCACGCCTCAGGATTTGTGCTGTACCACCTCAAAGTCTGTCCCAACTGTATCGGGAAATGTGCCCTGTACTATACCTCAAAAACTGTGCAGCTGTCTCGGGTGTTGTGCCCAGTCAACCTCCTCGAAAACTGTGCCCAGAAATTTCTCCTCAAAACTCGTGCCACTGTTCTCAGTTTTTGTGCCCAGAACAGCACCTAGGAACTTGTGCTGCAACTCGGGATTAGTGCCCAGAATCCGTACTGTACGGCTGTCTTGGGATTTGTGCCTGTAATAAATACTGGAAGCCCTCCTCGATTTCTGTGCTGGAAACTCTCCTCAAAAATCGTGCTGCTCTCTCTTCTCTTCAGCTCACCCTCATCTCAAAAGTGAATCACTTTTGTCTCCCTTGCCCTTTTTGACTAAACCCTAAGTGAGTTTTCATCCAACGGTGGAGATTAGATGAAATNTATGAGTTTTGAGGGCTTCAATTTAATAAATGAGTAAAAAATTGAATTTTCACCATCACTTTTTGACAAAAGGTGTTAGCTGTCTTCATCAATTCACACCCATACAATTCTTTTTCTAGATTGTACACTTTGTACTCATGTCCTTTCACTTCAAATCATGGTGCTTGATCCACCGACACCTCTTCATATAGTACTCCATTAAGGAAGGATAACCTGGCATCCATTTTGTATACTGGCCACTTGTGTTGGGTTGCAAGGGTTAAAACATCACTAATGGTATCTAACCTTGCTACTGGAGTAAAATTTTCACTGTAATCAAATCCTACATGTAGAGAAAATGTTTTGTTAACTAGCCTTGCCTTATGCTTCTCCACCTTTAGTTTATGATTTACTTTTGTCTTGTAAAACTACTTGAAACCAATGTTGGTTTTTTTGCTATAAGATCAACAAAATTCCATGTATTGTTCAATTCAAAGGCCTCAATTTCATCATTCATGTCATGCATCCAATGTTCTTCCTTCACTGCTTCTTCGAAATATGTGGCTTGGTAGGATAATAGTGGAAAATGAGTTTGTTGGAATCATTACTTGAAGAAGAACTATCTCTTGGTTATTCTTCCTATCTCTATACTTGCAGTGTTTACAGCGTGAGGTTCGATTCTCTTCAATTTTCTAGCTATTCATCTATTTGAAGAGATATACTTTGTCCATCCACTACCTCATTTTCTTGGTCACTCCAAGATTTATCTTATAAAAATTTGACATCTCTGTTGACAACAAACTTCTTAATTGGATTATACAGTCTATAGACTTTAGACTGATCACTATATCTAATGAAAATACACTTTTCAATTTTGTTGACCAACTTTATTCTTAGCTCCTATGGAACATGTGCATATGCTATGCAACCAAAATTTTTCAAGTGAGAGACACTTATCTTTGAGCCACTACATAATTCTTGTGGTACTTTTTTTCACACTTGTTGTTTGTGATATGTTCAGTATGTATATTGATGAAGCAACAACTTCATCCCACAAATCATTAAACACATTCTTAGCTTTAATCACACTTCTTTCCATGTTCATGATGGTTTTATTCTTTCTTTTAGACACTCCATTTTGTTCGGAGTATATCTTTTTGTAAACTGCCTCTTGATGCCCTTCTATCTATGAAAATATGCAAACTCATTTGAGTCATATTCACCATGCCTCCATCAAACTTGAATGATTTGATATATTCTCCAATTTGTTTTTCAACTAGAGCCTTGAATTATCTGAACTTTGAGAAATTTTTATATTTGTTCTTGAGGAAATATACCTATATTTTCCTATTGAAATCATCATAAATGTTAAGAAATAGTAACTACCACATATGGACTGATTTTCCATGGGACCACAGAGGTCTGTATGTACTAGGTCAAGGTATTATTTTACTATGTAGGAGTATTCTGGAAATTTATCCCTCTTATTATGTCTTAGAATACAAATTTCACAAGAACTTGTTTCTTCATTCAGCATGGAAAATCCCTTTACCATTAACCTTTTTTTTATGTGATCAAGACTACTAAAAGGTATATGTCCATATCTATAATGCCACAACCATGTCTCATCTATACTAGACACATTATGTGCATATGATTGTGACTGTTTTACACTCCTAAAATTTAAATGGAACATTATGTTTTTTCATCATATCTACCTTTTCTATGATTCTTCTACTAGGTGACTTAGTGAAAACACTACATCTAGTACCCTTAAACTAACATCATAACAATATTTACTCATTTGTCCTATACTTATTAGATTGTGCTTGAGATAAGGTTCATAGAAAACATTGTGAATAGATTTATTCTCATTTTGTTTGGTTAGGATAGAAACAATGCCTTTTCCTTTTTCTCGTACTTGAGAATCATTACCAAGACTTATTGTTGAATGTGGTAGAAGTATCTATGTTAGTAAAAAACATGTTTTTTACCTATCATGTGATTGTTGGATCCACTATCGAGCAGGTAGAGATCCTTGTTGTTGATGGTTTCTTCAGTGACATGGAATGAAATGAACATTGATTGAGATGCTCCTTCATCTATTTCTTACATGTGATTTCCATTTGTTCATGTGTTCTTACTTCTTCCTACATTCACTCTCATAGTGGCCAAACTTCTGGCCGTTAAAACAATGAATTCACAACTTGTCTTTGATTTTCTACCTCACCACCTTTGATTTTGAGACGATTTCTGATGTTGTGCTTCATATCAAGCATATCTCTCTTTTTTTGAGAGAGAGATTTTCACCTCACCCGCCTTTTAGTCTAGTTCCTAAATCTCATTCTCTGCCTCAAATAATTGAGTCTCGTGCTTGACATGCCTTCTCAAGTGAGGAACTTTTATTTATGTTGATATTGATTTGTGGGATAAAAAGGATCGCATTAACTCATCTACTGAAAGATAAATAAAATATTTCATTTCTTCAATCGTTACGACCATGGATTCAAACCAGTTTTTTATGATTCTTATAATCTTCTCAACTACCTTCTGATCTATCATATCTTTAGCACACATCTTCAACTAGTTTATTGTGTTTGTCATGCAATTCATGTACTAATCTATCAATTCTGACCCCTTCATTTCTATGCTTTCGAAGTCCCTTCTCTGTGTTTGACTTTTCACCATATCAACTTTAGTGATGCCTTGGTAGTTTCTCTAGAAGGTCTCCGAGGAGGCTTTAGATTTCTTCACAAAAGTCACAAAAGAAATCTTAGGGAAGATGGTTTCATCTATGCGAGTCTAAATGTGATGCAATACCTTTGAATCCTTGTTTATGTTCTCTTTTAACATATTTCTATGGTTAGTATTTAGGAACTATTCAGATGCTTCATCCACCATCTCTCTATAGCCACGGGATACATGTTACGAAACATTTAGGGACTTCAATAAAGTCATCATCTTTATTAACCAGATTTCATAGTTTTTCTTGTAGAGATGGGGAATAGAGGAAAAAACTTAGCTACTCGTAAACATGATTTTTAACGCCCAATTTTTTATTTATTTATTTTTAATTTAGATACTTCCTTGGCATGTCTATTAGCAATGGTGCATCGTTGGCTTCTGTTTTTTGGACTTGCACCATTGGGATTTTCAAACATGACATTTTCTAAAAAATTGAATGTAATACCCATTTCTGATGTCCGATATCTATCGGGCTCCGTCGTCTAATGCTTCATTTGAATTTCTTATGGTTGATTCTCTTTGAGATCCATCATCGGACACTCCACCAAGTTATTTGTCCAATGATATATTAGGGACTAGGTATGATGCTCTTCTCAGGATCACTTTTGATTCTTGGTTGGTCGGCATCAAGTCTGATGCTCTTCTTGGGATCACTTTCAGTTCTTCGTTGGGGATCAAGTATGATGCTCCGATGGTGATCTTGTTTGATTCTTTATTAGATATCTCTTCAGATTGCTCTATGAGGATGTTTGTTCGATGGTGTTTTTGGGATCTCATCCGATGGTTCTTTCCGGAAATACTCCGATGGTTCTTTTAGATTTTTCTCTGACGCATTTTGGGGTTTTGTTTCTGTGATTCTTTGGAGTTTTCCTTTAGCTTCTACTATCCAATGAGAGCTCAGGATCTTGATGTCTGATCCACTTTTTTTGGTTCCAATAAAAGGGTATAGTCTAATATAAAGGATTACAATTGAAGTTAAGTGGACCTAAATAGAAACTGATTTCTAAATAACTTGCCAAATATAGAAAAGACTTAACCAATTCTTACTTGGTCAAATACTACTATTTAACTGACTCATAAATTCTAAGTACTACTTCTAAATAATTGGAGCAAGGGATATTACACACTTCAGTAGTATAAAGCTTATGGGTTTTCCATAATATCAAAATAGTTTCGCAAAACATAAAAGAAACTAAGTTAACTAAAAACATAAGGAATGTGTGCTTCATCCTATCCTTATAGAGAGCATTTGTACATTAATATTATCAATTTTTGTTGTTGTTGTTGTAGTGATTACTCCTCCTTTACTTCCTCGTAGACTAAATCAATTCATAATCGTTGATAAATTCTTTGAATTCAACTTACTTTTAGAGAAAATTAATATTTCAATTTCCAATATAATTAATATAACATTCACATTTTCCAAATATTAATTGAACTTTTATTCAAGTAATATTAATTATAAACTCTATATTTTTCTTACCCAATTTCTAAAGAAGAAGGTGGTTTATGATAGAGTATTGTGCCTTAGTAAACACAAAGATTTTAACTTGGGTGGTGATAGAGTGGGTTAGGGAATGAGGGAAACAAGATCTCTTTCTTCAAACTGATTTTGATAACATGCCTATGATAGAATTGATATGTCACTCTATTCTCTTGTTTCTCAAAATTTGTTCCAGTCAATAATACACTTTGTCCATGTATTATTTTCCATCAATTAATTAGAGAGGGGTGCCCCTTGCACCCTATCTCTATGTTTTAAATGTTGATGTTCTTGGCCATTCATTGGATGCTATATACTCTAGTACAAGGAAAGATACAAGGAATTTCACTTCCATATGATTCTGAGATGGTTAATAATCACTTTGCAAATTATTTATTTCTTTCTATTAAGGTTGAACAGAAGTATATATATTCAATATGAGGAATTATTTAAAATGAGTGGATATGCCTGGATCCTGTTGGTGTGATTGAGAATGGATTTTTTGGTGCCCCTTGTTTCAATGTGATTCTCAAAGGTTGCACATTCCTCTTCATAAGCAACATGAACTTAGTCTTGTACTTAATGAACACTATGGTTGTTTAATGATGCAGAGAGATGCTGGATCAAGATACTCACATAATGTTTGGTTAATTGGGGTGAGCTACAATTTTTGGGTCTTTGAATGGCTAGTGATTTATGAAAGCCTTCCTACCAAGGCACGACTTGCAAAAAGTGGTATATATCAGATTGAATTTTCCCTTGTTTCCTCAAGTTGGAAACAATCAAACAACTCTTATGGGAATGTTATTTTTCAAGGTCTTGTTGGGAGTTTGTTCAGTCTGAGCATGCAACCTTTTTGTGAGGGAAGTTACATTCGAGAGCAGTTCTACTTGGTGATGTTGGAACTCTCGCACAATCTTTAGTATGTGATGTTTGGCACTACCAAAGGATTTCAACATTGTTTGTTCTATAAAAGCATGGGTGAAAATATATTTTTGAAAAGGAGATTAATTCTTTGATTGCATTTTGTAACTATTTAAAGATGAGGTGGGAATGCAACTATTAACTAAAGATTTCATCTTAATAAAAAACGATAAGAGATTGGAGCCACATGTATGCTCTAATTTTATTGTCATTTTAGAGAAATAACGAAACTCCAAACAAAACGAAAAACATAACTAATCCGGTCGATAACATAATAATGTTATAATTACAAAACTAGGTCAATATCATGAAATGAAAAATGAGAATCGTTTCCTGACAGCATACTCTGCTGAAGCACGCTCGCACGCCCGTTGAGGTAAAAAACATCAATGAAAAATGAGGTTCATACTCTGCTCAAGCATAACTTCTAGCATAGCATAACTTCTTGGTGCGCAACATGGATAGATTTTATAAAATAGGTAAAATGGATGAATATACAGGGTTTAATGTAATAATAATTAATTTTTTTTAGAATGTAAATGTTGGAGAAGTGTTTTAATTTATTTAATTTGTGTAATTTAATATATGTAATTATAAATGTTTGAGAAAGGAAACAGTTAAAATGTGTCTCTCCAGCACAACAATTTATTTGATATAATTGTTATCACCTTCTTTAATTAAATGAAGTGTTTGTGAGTACATCGCATTACTTTTTTCTTTTTGTTTCTATGATCTTTTTGTTGCTATGATTTGATTCTTTTTGTTTCTATGATCTTTTTGTTGCTATGATTTGATTTAGAGTTTTGTCTTTAAGGTTTGAAGCTGTGCTCAACCTACTCAAATAGCCGTGAAAACTAGTTTTGACTTCTCAATAATGAAATTCCGATATTACATTGAGTCACGTCCAGACTTTTAGAGAAGGCAAGAATATAGCCGTGTCCGCTTTCTAGCCTTTGAAAACAAAGGCAATGGAGATATACATTAAGATGTGTTACATTGAAATGACTTTGATATGGACACGACAACAAGAAAGATTCTACCGAATAAAGTTTCAGCTAATCATCTACGTATGATAGGAAATATAGTTCCAATGTGGTTTTTTACGACGTATCTCAGGTATGCTTTACACTATAGCCCATGATTTGCGTCTTGCAAATGGACATGCCGTAAAAATTCGTAGGGTTAAATAACACGTGAAGTTATGTTTTGTTTTAAATCGGAGCTCTAAAGACTTCCAATTGTTCAACTAATGTTGGAATTAACTCCAACTAAAATGTAGATAAGAACATTTTCTTTATCTTTGAAACAATTTTTTTCACCATAATCAGTCTCACCTGTTTCATTATCTTTGAAGCTGCATCACATTAAAGCAATCGCCATTCTTGGAATCTGGTGCAGTGCCACGCTACTAGAGCAGCTTAGCAGCTTCGTTAAGGTCAGTTGCTTGTATCCTCGGATGTACATACTATGTAGTAAAATGTAGAGTTGGAGGTAGATGAAATTATTTTTATCATAATGTTATTGGTTAAAGTATGGATGCTTTCATATTGGTAAGACATTTTTTATTTTGGGTTTTTGTATTTTTAATGTGTTACAGTTTTGTAACGGACTTTTCGAGTGGACACTCAATCCATCTTCAAGAAGCTACTCAAGTGACAAAAGAGCAAGGCAAATTTTATATTGGAATAAGTAATATAGCTTTAAGAAATTAGGTTGAAATCTATTGTTTTGACTTTTCTCAAAAAAATGTTGTCTAATGGTTGTATGTTTTGTTATTCCTTATCGCAATTGTGTTTATTTAGTTTTTTGTACATTGTTCTCTCGTTAATTAGTGTAGGAGGTGTATTCCATACCTCTCCTTCCTTTCTTTCGTTTGGTATCATCCCTAACCTTGGAACCAAGGTAAGTGTTAGACACACAATTTTTTATATTTGATGTTGGTTCAAGAGGGAGCTTGGGGAGATGGAAATCAACACACACAACCAAATTTGAACCCAAAATCTGATGACTCCATCTGACGAAACCCCAAAAATTGACCTTGTCATCGGATATCGCATTTATAATTTCAAATTTTCTTTATTTTTTTTTTTAATTTAACCCCGACCGTTGTCGGATATTTGACAATCGTCGAATATCTGACTACAAGCATAGAATATCTAATGTGTCTAGGATAAAGTTTCAAAACAGTCAATAGTTAAATGTTCTTGGATATCCGACGACCTTTTTTTTCGAAACTTTAAATTATATAAACATTCCGACATGTTTGCTATACAAGCGACTCCGGAGATTAGAACCTTTGCACGCATTGTTTTTCATTCAAAAAGAAAAAAGGGAGCCGACCAAAGGGAGTGCCAACGACCACTGGTGCGTGAAGCAGATTGATTCGTCGAAGTCAACAAGTCAAGCAGAAGCTCTCGAAGCAGTCGACAGGGGTGAAGAGATTGAGAGTCGAGATGTCAGTGTCAACAGACGACAGTCGATAGTCAACATGTTAATGTTGATAGGCGACAAGTTTCCATAGAGTATGTGAAAGGTCGACATGTTGTCGAACTGCGATGTCGACAAGTTTTGGGCACGAGCCAAGCAAGGAGGAAGGGGCGGATTGGCAAATCCTGAGCGTAGAGTGAAATTCAACAGGTGAGTCGAAGCTGACGGAGTGCAGTATGGCTGACCGGATGGTTTACTGTAGCTTGTCAGAGGATGCGTANTATTCAAATTTATAAGGATTTTATATAGTTTCTATACAATTTTGACGATGTTTAGAGTACAGTATTTTTTTCCTGTGGAATTTGGGTGAATCAACTTATAAATGTTTTGGGGATTATCGCGTTTTGTTATCTACATTGATTGTGATTCTTGCATGGATGAATGTATCCAATTAGTCTTCTTATTCGTATGTGATAGAATGTAACCTGGTTCTTATTGAAATGTATTTGTATCGTTTAAAAGGTATTTATAGATAATATAGGCTAACACGGTTTAAAATAATGGAGTTTGTTTGTTTGTAATAGAATGGTTATTTTTACATGATATCAAGTCACATAAGAAAGATACATCACCTTGTCTTTGGTAAGGTGGCACATCTAAATGTTGTTAATCAATCTAACATCTATGACTAAATATGTAAATTGTAGGAATGAAATTAGAACCACACTCCAAGTGACCAAGGTCATTTTACATCCTTTGGCTATTGTTTGTTGGTATTATGGGGATGTGGTATATAACAATATAGAAAAATGATTATGAGATAATTGCTTTATATAATATGAAAACTTCTATTTTTGCAAATGAAGAATGATGAAAAAGGGGGATATGATTCCACAAGTGAGGGAAGAGGAAAGTGGGCTAAGGAGAGAGTACTTATTGCTTTATTAATATAAGCCCTTAGACCTTGAGTATAAACCTTATCTATTGATATATCCCAAGGCCCCTAAACCCATAGTTATTAATGTTGATTAATTAATCCTTATGTATTAATATCCTAGGACATTAAAGGAAAAACATGGGCTCCTCTTGATAACCACATGAAGAGTATAATCATGCAAATATAATGCTTAGAATTGCAACATTCAAGAATTCACTCATGATGCTTTCTTGTATGAACATGAGGGGGAAGGAAGTTGTTACATTACATGGTTGTAGGAGTACTGTATCAAATTGTTGTTAATAGTTATGATGCCATTGTGAGATGAAATATGACCTAAAGTTGATAATCCTTGGAGTCCCAATAGTGAGATTCTTTGGTTAGGATGTGCTAGAGCACTTGAAGAGAATTGGGATAGCTTGAGGGACTAATTATGGAGAAAGGAATCCCATTATCAATGTAAGATAAGGGGGGAGAGTGTTAGCTTATTGGATAGCTATAAAGGGTATTTCTTACACCAATGAGTTTTAGGGCTATTTGTTAAGCATGAGAACCTACAAACAACACTTAGGGACTTCACCCTTATCAAATGATACCCTCATCTTGGGGTAGCTTCATCATAGATATGATAAGTGTGATAGAGATCCTAAAGCTAGCAGGAACATCCTTCATTTGTAACCAGTGGAAGGATTATCTCTCAAAAATATAATTTCTTTAAATGTGTTATGGAATGCCATGTTTTATATTTGCATTCTGTATTTTTTTTTACAATTATGTAAATATGTGTACATGGATTTAATTATCATAATTATGGATGAACTCATGGTAAGTTTGCATATATATTATGGGACGGGAACTTAATTAATTGGGTTATTGTAGTTTTTCTTCCGCTATTAAAATTTTTACAGCTAGTGAAGGTAAAATCAATTTGGGTATCAAAGTAATTTTCAACATGGATATATGAAAAATTGGTATAAAAGTTATACATTACAACATTGGGGTTGCATGGGCTAGAATTGGAATCTACATGATGAACTTTGAGTTTGCATACAAAATGTTTGACAGAATGTGTATGATAATGATTTTGGGGAAAGGTAGTATAGAAGGATAAAAATGTTGAATTGAAGGCTCAAATTACCAAATTGGACTACATTTGGAATAGTTGGACAAATTATGAAAGGGTAATTGAATTAACTCCTTGCATTTCAATGTTTGGTTTGTGGAAATTGGAGAAATAAGTTTGGAAGCTATATGTTTGTTAAAATGTACATATGAATGAAAAAAAGTATCAAGCAATATTTGGGGAAATTATGGCTTGAAATGGCTTGGGGGTGTTTTCTAATCTAGCATATAAGCTTACATGAGACATGGTTATAAATTCATAAAATTTGGAGTTCGTTTCTAAGAAATATTGGGTAGAAAGATGAAAAACAAATTGAACTCTGTAAAAAAAATACCAATTATGTTAAATTATAGAAGCTTGAGTGGAAAAAAAGTGGGCATAGTATTCAATGAAAAATTTACAGTTAGAGAGGGGCGATGTGTAAAAATTTGTGAAAGTGACACATAAAAGCATAGAACTAGGGTGGGGAAGGCCAATGGTCGAAAGCATATAATCAATGGTTGAGATTTAAATCCCTAGATCTTATAACATATTATGTTCGATGTTTTGGGAAACAAGTATGTTGTGAACAACCTACATTAAATCGGGCCTTTAAGATTTATAGTCTACATTGCATCATAGTAAGTATTTTCATATGAGTCCTAAAATGGTGAGGATAGTGTGAAAGGTCTAGCTCTTGTCACATTGTTTAGATTAATTTCCCATAACCTCTTGTACTAAATGCTTAGAACAAAAGGAGAAAGAGAGGGAGGCATTATGAAAGGCCCATGTTAAATCAGGCCCATTATATCAATGGTCATCTAGATGTCCTTGAAAGACATGATAAAAGATTAAGTGTTGAACTTTTGTTGTCATTGAAGAAGTATGTGAAAGTCACTTTGATGGAATCTAGTTTGAAGAAGTGCATCCAAATTACAAAAGTATATCTAGAAGTAATCAAGTTCCTTCAACTTGAATAAGTACATAAGGTACATGCGCAAGTCCTAAGTCTACCTAGTCATGCTACTCCAAGGAAAATTCAAAAGAGTTGGTTGGACAAGGTTCAAGAGTGCGCAAGAATATTGAGAACAAGAAGCGGTTCGACAAGTATGCAAGTCCCAGAAGTGTGCAACAATCACCAATCGGAAGAAGTATGCAAGTTGTTGAAGCGCGCAAGAGTACCGGAAGAAAGTGGCAGCCGAAGAAGTCAAGTGCATAAGTACCACAAGTGATGGTACATCAAGGGTGAAATACCACACACGAAAGGTACAAGAGCCACTAGGAAAAGGAATAAGTATGTGCAAGACCCACAAGAGATGACACCTCAATGGCGCAGAACATGACAAGTGATGGAAGCATGAATTAAGAAGAACCGTGAAGCAAGGAAGAAGGAATGCTATGACCAACTTATGGAAAAACCATTCGCGTAGGACAAGTATAAATAAGAAGCCAAGTTGGAGAGTTGAAGTAAGCTTGTCAGCTAGAGACTGGAATATAGAGATTTAACAAGCTTTTAATTCTTGGGGCATGAAGGGCTCGTGGAACCGGAACAAAATGATCTAATAGATAGCCAAGTGTGCACAAAACGAAGAACAAAATTGATGATGGTGCGCAAGATGATGTAGTTTATTTGTGACAGTTGCACAGAGATAGAAATGCAGGACTACAGAAGATGCGCAAGTGCATGAGAAAAAAATTATAGTATTGCAGATAGTACACAGAAAGTCACAGATGATCTAAGATAGATGCGTGAAGACAAACTAGAAGCATAGCTAGTGATGCCCAAAGTAAAGTAGTTTATCTAAGTTAGATGTGTGAAGATAGTGTTGTAGCACAATAAATGATGTGCAGTGTGATGCGAGTAATATGAGACAAGTGTGAAGAAAAGAAAGGTCTTATCGCAAATGATGCACATAAGGTCATAGATTATCTAACTACAGATGCACCGAGATAGAAGTGTAATATAACAGGAGGTGTGCAGATTGATCTAATAAAATTGCACGAAGTCAGAATAGTAGCACAATAAAATATGTGCAGTATCAGTTGAGTGTGCAGATGCACAAAAACGGAATGGCATACTGAACTAGAGCGTAGACTGCAGAGTGTGATGAAGTATGTATAAGGTTGATGTAGTTAAGTGAATTATGTGATACGTTTCAGTAATAGTAAGATATCAATTTAAAGAAGGTGCGCAAAATGTTGTGAAAAACACATTATCTAAAGAGTGCGTAGATCAAAAGAACAACAATGAAATATCTTCTACAGTCATACAAGGGTGGCAGGATCGGGAAAGGAGCAGGGTATCATTGCCTCCTTCCTATTGAATCTTGTAAATCAGTGAGTTGGTGCTTCCCTCAGGTCATATCCTGTAAAACTAGGGGGTCAGTGCCTCCTTGTAGTTTGTGTTGGAGAACTTCGGAAGTCGGTGCTTCCATCAATGTAATATTTTAACATAAGAGAGAATTTTGTCATTTTCTCCCGTTTGGGTTTCCATGTAAAAATATGTGTGTTCTTTGCATTGTTCATGTGATGGTGGATGTATTTTTTTATAATGGATGAATAATTTAAAGTTCAATTTCAAT
>NWUY0300007445.1:0-12854 GCA_004151065.3 Larix sibirica
TTAACAAGCTTATTAATAAAAACTATAGGCCACTTATCTAGACATACACATATCTTAACAAGCTTATTAATAAAAATTAAAATAAAGATTTGAAAAAATAATTAATCATCAAAAATACATCCTAGCAAATTGTTTACCCATTCTTTGATAAGATTTGTAAAAACTTTTAAGCATATTTTGATGAGTAAAATGCATATGCCTAGTGACGGGCATATGCAAGTCAAATTCCTTCCGTGCTTGGCCAAAACAAGCCAAAGATATACGAATTCTCCTAAAATTTGAAGAGAATCCACTCGGCTATGAGACCGATTACGCCCCACAAATGACCGAATTTGCGATTATAATAAAAGCATCTTTTTTGGGAACAACTCTACTCTAAGTTGGGTGTTTCATCACATATGTTGTAGTCTCAAATGATATTCAGCATCTAATTAAAAAGGATTGTCAGCAAAAGAATAAATGATATTTAATATTTAATTAGAAAGGAAAAAAGAAAAGTTTTAAAAAGTCATCATGGTTAGATTTCCATTTTTATTAAAGGTTTTTGGATTGTGTACAGTGATCTATTATTTATTTCTTAATTTTTTTTTAACCAATTAAAAGCAATTCAATATTTTTTAAATATTAACCAAAACAATATTTATTTTTTATATTATATTTTATTAAATAGAAGTTATACCGTAAACTAGATAGAAGTTATACCCTAAACTGAATTCAGATATAGGGTCATGTAAACTCTTCCCTTTCTTAATAAAGATGATTGTACTCGCTTTGGAATTGCGCTGAGACGACGAGGGAAAAGCAACCTTTCCTGAAGCAGAAGGCTCCACCCACGAGAACAAAGAGGCAACATCTGCTCTACAATGCACTATTATCTCATTTCGCCGCAGAATTCACACATTTTCTCCATTTTTACCCCTAACCTCAAATTCTTACAACTCTAAACCCTAAATACGTCCACATTCCAAATATGTGAAGGGCTTACTATGGTATATGACTCAAAAATTAACCTCAAATTCTTACAACTGTAAACCCTAAAGACGTCCACATTCCAAATATGTGAAGGGCTTACTATGGTATATGACTCAAACCGTAGTGCTCTGGGACCAATTCGGCTGCAGACATGATCGGATTTGTAATGAAATTCAAACAATTTTGGAGATATCATAGACGATTATGATGAAGTGCTGTGACATTAATCCCCTTCCCCATTTTTCAAATCTCTAAAGGTGTTGACTGCACCTCAATGATTTGTGAAAAGCGTCTCTTTAACTTCATAAATAAATAAATAAACCGTAGATCTTCTTGACCCCAAATTCTCGATAGATATTAGAGCAAGTGTCATAAAGCTAGATTTGAATCCATTAAGAGAATTAGAACACTTCTCCCAATCAACTGATGGGTATTCAATTGACAGCATCTTCCATCTCTTTTAACAACAAACATGATACATCTGTCTAATTAGATAGTGTAAATAAACTAGATTAGAATTTTAAATTAATTTATTATTATTGTTGTTATTTTTTTCAAGAACAGTGAGTTTACCCTTCCACTCCTTTGATCCTTTGTATTTAGGTTATACATGGGAGGTATTTGAATTTTTTATGATTAATTTGCTTAAATTCAACCAAAAATTAGAAAGGGTTATTGAGTTTGCACGAACGCATGAATTCATTTATTCATTCAAAAATATATAACTAATATTCAAATTCAAAAATATATACTTCCAAATATTAAGCAATTGAGTTTGCACGAATGCACGAATTCATTTATTCATTCAAAAATATATAACTAATATTTAAATTTAAAAATATATACTTCTAAATATTAAGCATTTAAATATAACGTATATTTTTAATATTAATTTTTATTAAAAAATAATTTAACAATATTAACTTTTTTGATGATGATGATTGTTGTTTCAATCACAGAGTATTAGATCTTTATGAATTGTCATCTTTATCTTAATGAGGTGGTATGATTATGTAATAATGACCATATACTATATATTGATATTATTAGTTGAATATGCCTTAAAACCTTTCATGGACAAGTTTCCATGTCTTCTCCATTTCTTAACATTAACGTGGTATCGGAGCCCCTTTAGTATGAAGGGCTTGGTTAGTGATCTCCATGTGGTAGATGTACATAAAGGTCAAGTAAAAGGTGTGAGTTGAAATCGGGTCTCTACATTAATAAAATCAGAGATTTATATCTATTTTAAAGGTGCAATGGGAAGGACAAGGTAATTTATCTCTCAATTTTTTATTGATTTAATATGTAAAGGTTTCTTTGTTTTTTTCATAAATGCTTAATTTTAATTGATATTCTGAGCACATTCTAAGTCATTCGTACAACTTGTTTGGTGATTGTTTTCATGAGGTTGAAAATGTCACCCTCCTATGCAAAGTTTTGCATAAGAATTGGTTTCTTTGAGTATTTGGTATATTCTTATTGTCATCTGATTGCTTTTGATACAAGAATTGTTGGATAATGATGTTGCATATCATTTTGACCAAGTTTTGTGGTCTCGCTCAATAAAAAAAATACCAAGCACCCACCAGCAAACACATAAAGACCATTTGTACAATTATGCGTTTTTTGGAAGATTCGTTGAGGGTTGTTATCTTCTTGGTCTTTGACTACATATCTGTAAAGAGGGTGTTCAATAGAGATGGAGTATGTATAGTGCTACAGATTATGGAAAGATCATTGGAGGCGTTACCTATCCTTTAATTTCCATGTAATTTTCTCAACTCAATTAGGTTAAATGGCACATTGATCAACTTGTCCATAGATATGTTAATTGCTCAATTAAATCATTGTATAGATTTGTTGCTAATTGCTTTATTTGATACCTTGTTTCTATGATTTTTGATGGTTATGTGAAGCTTATGATCGAGTTAAACATGGTTTTGAGGAGTGGATCTCAAAATGTAAATACAAATCACTTGATTCAAACCACAAATATGCACTAGAGAGACTGTGGTGCTCCCAACAAATTTCAAAGATGCAATGGCAACAAATAATAGGGATCCAAAAAACTAAATTATATATAAAATATTGCAATTTAATCGTTCAAAAGAATTTCTAGATTTATATGAATATCTAAGCAATTGTAAAACAAATTCAAGATCCTTTTGAGTTTAGATCTAAAATTGATTTGTTTTGAGATTAAAAAACAAATAATTGCATATCTTGATTTTGACTACAATAAATCTCATAAAAATCCTTGATTAAACTTGTGGTCCATAATTGACCTCATTCAAATGGTTGATGTTACTTGTGATGTAAATGACTTAATGGAGATGATGGATGTTACTTGTGATGTAAATGACTTAATGGAGATGATGGATGTTACTTGTGACATGGATGATATAATGAAAATCCTTGACGGTACTTGTGACACAAATGATATAATGGAAATGGTCAATAAAAAAGCAATAAAATAGGTGGTTAATTATTCGTTACCAAGTCTTGAGATGGGATTATTCATCAGTAGTGAAGGAATGTTTTGTTGAAGATGAGTCACAATTAGAAGCATAGAGTGATAACAACAATGGTAAATGCAAATATGAAGTTAGTAAAGAAAACAATTATGAAGAACATCAAGAACTGCAAAATGATCTTTTCAAGATGATTGCCAAAACTATAGAATGTGACTACAATTCAACAATAATCAACATGGCTTAGGAGACATGAAAAATACGATAGATTTCATTTTCCAGAGTACTCCAAACCATTTCAGTTTGTGATTGCATAGTTTCTTGATGAAAATTTGAAGCTTCCAAAAGTTAATGAAGAAGTTAAGAATATTGATGATATAGTTGATAATAAAAACATTGAGAAAATTCCTAATAAATGCCAGTGTTTTGATAAAGTTGGCAATATGGAGATAGAGTGTTTTGATATCCATCATTGCCTTCATTATGGGAAGACAAATCAACGTTCTGACAGATATTGAAACAATAATAAGGATAAAAAGCAAAAAAATCATTATTGTTGAATAACTCCTTACTAATGGAAATTTAAAGCCAAGATGGTGAATAAGCTTTATCATCGAATTCAGACACATGTGTTAAAATTTCGGGTTACTCTGAAAGTGTTTACACCATGTTTGGGGTTTCTCCATGAGATTTGGGGTACATGGTGTATGATTAGCTCGTGTATGCTCCAAGATGTATTGTAGCATGAGAGATGGTCTATGAAGGATATGCACAACCAAGATAGCTTACTTAGTGTATGCTTGACCTCGGTGGTGATGAATTAACTTTCTTCCCTTAGTTGTTGGATATATATTGGTATTTTGGCAGAGTCCCTTCATTGAGGCCTCATGGAGGAGCCACTTACTAGATGGTGGCCTTTAGGGGATGTGGAGTGTTTTTCATCATGGATGAGTGATTCAAGCCCTAGTAGGCATGTGGTAGTGTGGTTTTCTATTTGGAGTATTGGATATGGCTCGAGGATACCCGGGCCTTTAAGAATGTTCTTGAAAGGGGTTAGTTGACCTAATGGAATACTTTTTGGAGGATAGATGGAGTCTATGGAAGATCATGATGGAGTGGTGTGGAATTTCCTTGCATAGCTACATCATCTTGGCCTCATTATTGTGCATGACATCACCATCAAAGCATGACAATTGTACTCTTAAATGGATGTCTCACTTGTGTGGCCTACAAAGGCTCATGTATGTTGCATGTAAGGGATTAGGCCCAAATTGTATTGTTGGCCTCCCTTACCTCTCATATAAATAGAGGAAGTTAAGGTTCCTTAAACACAATAATCACATCATCATTTGTACTTTTTTTGTACTTTTCCTCTTGGACAAAGTCATTAAGGTTTCCTCACGAACCATAGGTGGAGTTCTGAAGTCTAAATGGGACATTTTCATTTGGAGTTTTCTCTTGTGACAAGGCCCAGGTTTACTTGTGTGGATGATACATTGGTTATGATCGTGGCTTTCTCTCTCTCTCTCTCTCTCTCTCTCTCTCTCTCTCTCTCAGTTCTTGGGTTTCTAGGTCTTCTTATGCATCTTGGAGCATCTTGGGGTTGTAGGTCAGGGGTTTACCTTGGATATTAAAGATTAGATTTTTGAGAGAAAACACTAAGGTGGATTTGTGAAGAAGAAGAATAGGAGGACATCTTTCCTTGGAGATAGTATTGGAGATATTCTTGCACTTGGATCTTCTTGGTTGAGCTATGGTTTGATGATTTACCCTAGTTAGGGGTTTTTGAATGGTTGGATTTTTGTACTATCTATGGTATTTACTTGTACTTCAACTTGAGCTTATATATGAAGTTTCTAAGTGACCATGCATGTTGTGCCATTTGCATATTTGAATTTTCAACTACATGTTCTTTATGCTTTCCTATTTATAGTGATTTATGTTTTGTTGATTTGACATAAGCAAAAGAACACATTGTTAAGTGATTTAACATATAAATGAAGAATATAGGGGGTTGCAATTACTATTGTTAAAGTACAATTTTAGGTATGGTTGTTGGCTAATAAGTTGCCCTAGAAGAGATAAAAACTTATATGTCTTGGTTTAGTATCTTTTCTTATTGAATTGTCGTGAATTTTGGGGTTGTTAGAAGTGAATTATTGTGATATTTTCGTAGTTATCTTTCACTCAATTTACAACATTCCTAAATGATGAAAAATTCCAAGGCTAAAATTTCAAAAACGTTTCTCGAGAGCATGAAATTTTCACAAGTAAATACAAGTTTACACATGGAGAAATCACAAAAGCATAAGGCTTTCAAACATTTGTTCCAGATGAATATTTTGGAAATGATTAGAGCCTAATTCTACATTTCTTTTGATTAAAACATGGGGAAAAGATGGTACTCTCTATATCTCAACAGGGAGAATACATTGATGAAGTACAATGGTATCATTAAATCAATTGGTTAGTGGTCAACCAAAACTACAAGATATATGGTATAAAATCTAGTGATGAAAAAGCTATTGAAGAAGAATCCAAAGCCCAAACTCGGATGCCTTCTAAATGTTTTTCACCTTGCAACTAACAAAGGGGGTTATTAATGATGATAGTCAAGCTTTAAGTTTCACAGTCCTATTAATCAATTCAATTAGCTTTTGAGAATTACAACATGGCAACTGGTCTCCTCAACATGTTATCTACAATAAAAAACTATTCACTAGGATGTTGTTTGACACTTAATTGTGTCAAAATTTAGAGTGTTTCGATGACCCTATTTCTCCACTTCTAGTTGAATACTAATTTTATTTGTTCACTAATTAGTAGGGGAATGATTAGACACGGTAGTTCTTCACCTCCATAATTTCTACTCTTTCAAAGTTCATTTTAGATGAACCATCCAACATAAAAAAGTAATAGTTTTTTTTCCAGCTATATCTTCATCGAAGCGCAGTTCATAAGTTTCATATTCAATAATGAGATGATACTAGTTTGTGCATTAGTTCATGTTGCTTTAATGGTATAATTATTCATACTTGTGATTGTACAGGTGAATGTTAAATTGTGACTCCCTAAACAATCACAAAGTTCGAGATCTTTATGAGTTGTCATGTTCTTATCCTTAGATAAGGTAACAACATTATCTACTAATGACCATTTACTATATATTGATATCATTGGTTAAGTGCATGTGTTGAAAATAAATTAATGCCTTTTCCACCAAGTTTCTATAGCTTCTCTATTTCTTAATATAAATGCCTTATCAATGATATATACAAACATATTAAAGTGATTACTTATAATTTTAATCAATAAATTAATACAAAAATATAAAACACTAGATTGTATATTGTTTGGAAGCAAAATGATTTTATAGTTATAAAATGGATTAATTTTTAATAAATATTTTTACATTAACATATAGTAGTATTAATATAATTTTTATAATTTAATATTTTTTTTAATTTAAAATTATAACTTTTTAAAAATAAAATTTAAAAACATATTCTTAAACATTAAACTTACTTACATTATTATAATTATAATGATAAATATAACATACACAATTAAAATCAATTTTAAATTGTTATATCACCTTACAATATTTATATAATAAATTATAACACAACATTATAAAAAAAAAATCTAAACCATATTATAAATTAGCTGGTATGATGAAAGAGTGATTTTAATTAAATAGTTATATCACCTTACTATATTTATAATATTTATATAATAAGCTATAATACATCTTAAAAAAAATTATAACACAACACCATCCTAACAAAACTATATTATAAATTAACCAGTATGAAGAAAGAGTGATTTTAATTAAATAGTTATATCACCTTACAATATTTATAATATTTATATAATAAGTTATAATACGACATCTTAAAACATAAAATCTAAACCATATTATAAATTAGCTCACTAGTATGAAGAAAAAGTAAGGTAGCAGATAATAAGACTTGAACTATGAAATATTGAGAAAATAGACGTTAAAGAAAAATATGAACTTTTATATATATATATTTAATATTAATTTTAATAAATATTAATTATAAATTTAGAAGTATGTAAAAATAAACAAATTGTTGGATAAGTGTTTTCAAAGGGTTTATGATTATATGAAAGGTTAAACCATTGCTTTTAAAAATAATATAACAGTCCATATGAATGTGATGTATTCAATATACTATATATCTTTTAACATTAATTATTAGTGGAAGAGAATTATAAAAACTAGTTTTTCGTTTTAAACAACAACTAGTGGAAGAGAATTAAAAAAAACTAATTTTATTTTTAAAACAACATTGAAAAATTATTTATTTAATATTGATACGACAATTTTTTTTCTTGGTTATTGTATGGTCTTACTTATCTTTCCATCGGGTTAGGTTGCCTTTAATTGCAACCGAACAGTTTACCTTAGATACAATCTTTAAAATAAAGAGAAATGTCTAAAGATTTCTCGTGATAATTCTCCATCAAAAAACATTTTTTTTTCCTTTTTAGTAATGAGAACTTTATACAAAATCTTATTCACTTGGATATTCTTTAAACAAATAGACTTACCAATAAAAAATGAACTAATAAAACATTTGAAAAATGAAGCTAGTGTCAAACAAAATTGGAGAGAAGTTGTTCAAATCTAATAGACATCTAATATGATTCAAGCCATGCATTTGAAGGGCCGATTTAATCATTTGAAAAAGGCATAAATACTTCAATGGTTAAACTTAGTTGAAATATTTGAGTGATCAAATTGTGGTAATAGGAGTGTAAAATATTGCTAATGCCAAACAAGAAGTTGTTAAAATCGAATAGACATTTAATATGATTCAAGCTAGCTATGCATGTGAAGGGTCGATTTAATCATTTTAAAAAGGTATGATCATTTTTTTGGATAAACTTAGCTGAAATATTTAAGGGATCAAACTATGGTCATATAAGTGTAGACTATAGTCATATGAGTGTAGGTGACAAAAGGAAGGATAATCACTATCACACCATATAGTCTACTTAACTCTTATATAGCTGATCATAGGAACAATGAGTTTTCACGTTTTCACAAGACGTTGGATGTCTTTTATATCTGGTTTTGTTTGGGTGGGGTTATGTAACCTTGATATTTTGTATAGCTCGGTCAATGTTTGCATATATGTTATCTTAGACTTAACAATATTTCAGAGATATAGAGAAGACTTCACTTCTCTATGGAAAAGATGTAAATTTTGATACAACTTTTATCTAATAAAAAGTTATTATTTTTTTTATTTTTTTCTCTTTTGTGTGAAAAAAAAACTTTGAATATCTAAAATATGGAATTAAAGGTGATGTCAGGAGACTTAGTTTTGGAAGAAGAGGTTGTGAAATTAAAGTTTGAAAATAGAAATATTTTATGATGCAATATTTAACAAAAAAATTAAAGGAGAAGGAAAAGTGAACCTAGGGAAAAAATACTAAAGGCATATTCTAGAATATTGAACAAACATGGGTCGTTTGATTAGAATTTAGAAAAATAGAAAGAGGAATATGGTGCACAACAAAAAGTTTCATAAAAAGACTTTGTTAAAGAAGAGGGTGAGGATAAGATCAAAAAAGAACTTTTCGAGGATATATAAACTAATTTTTAGTACGTAGACCTTCAAGCTACCTAACATATATATGAGATACCATAAGGGTAAAATTTGGTGATATGGTTAAAACAAGTTATAATAGAAATTGTCACTTTAAAGATGGAAGAACGAGAAATTTTTATCAAATTTGTAAATGCAACGTTGTTATGATTCAAGGGGTTATATATGGTGTTAAATCTATATGATATGACCCAAAGGTGGGTATATATAGGGTTAATGTATATATAATAGGGTCGACCTAATGAGGCACCCACATGGTACAATATGTGAATAGGTATATATAGAGGTCATGTAGTTATTGTTAAAAGAAACATGCAAATTGGATATATGAATGTTTGGGAGTATTTGGAGGAGCTTCGCCTATTATCTAATGAGTTATTGTATAACTCATCTCTCTTATCTATCTTGGAGTTGTACTCCACATTTGCATTTGTAGATGGTATGTACTCTGATTTATTATGTTATTCTAATTCTTTGAGCCATGACAAAGGAAAAAACCATAAATGTCCTTTATACTCCTAGATTCAACTAAAATTTGATGTCAATAAGTGAAATTGCCAAGTAAGACATGATGGACTTGAATTTGATAATAAGAAATTCTTAATAGCAAACCACAAAAAAGTGGTTTGTACATGAAATTAAGAAAATAAACTCTTTGAATTTGATGTAGAAATCATAATATAAAGATTTAGTTGTTAAGATAAAAGTGAAATTTCAACTAAAATGTTTAATGATTAAGCTATAGTTTAACTTTTAACAATTCCACTATCAATTAATTATTAATTTAAGAGTGGAACTATAATAATAACATATCCAATGATAATTCAAGTCTCATACTATTTTTAACTTCACCATTACAAGACAATGACCACATTCATGATCTTCACTAGATTTTTTTTTTTAGATAAATAAACATAAACTCAAATCACAAAAGCAAAAATGATTTTACAAAGCAAAAAAATGTAAAATCCTCACACACAAAAACTCAAGAATCATTTCAAACAAATTTGTGACTTTCGTTCCATGTAATGTTTTAAATGAGTGTTAAAGTCACACACATTACTTAGTCAACATTAAAAAAAAATGCATCGAGACCATGACTCATACTTACCTATTAAATTGCATTTTCATGTTGTAATATCATATGCCATGTTTTAAAATTGAGATATGTTTCATGTTGCTTTGAATGAATAATGGATTACTTTAAAATTTTGAAAATGCACATATATTTTTATGTTTATTTTTAAATTTAAAAAATGTGTGATTTTGTATTTATGAGATGTCTACTTACATATTATAATCATATTCGATTTATTCTTTACATATTCTTTCTACATTAAATCGCGTTTTTATATGTATTTGTACTAAAATATTGTTACTAAGGTAGTTTAATTTAAAGCATTGGTAACATAAGTAAAATTACATAAATATGATGTGTGAAACCAAAGATATGATTTTAAAAAAAATGAATTACCAAATCCGATCTTAATTGTGGAGAAATCCTAAAAAGATAGAAAAAAGATGGACAAAGAAAAGGGATCTAAGACTAGAGTAGAATCATAAAACAACTAATGAATGAGAGGGAGGAGTTGGAGTTTGTGCAAAGAGGATTCACGGATCCTCTCTTTTCATCATATACTCAAACAACTAAAGACCATTCTATTCAAAAGTATAATGCATTCTATTCAAAAATAAAATGCATGACGTTAATTTAAAAGTAAAATGTAGGCCCACTAAGAGATAAGTGTTCCCCACATGCACTTTTAATTGATGCATTTTTACTTGCAAAACACTTGTTGTTACCCTTATTCGTCCATTTTTAAAGGAAAAACTCTATATTTAGAATAAAAATTGGCACGGAAGGAAATAAAAAATGAATTCTACATATATGACAAACCATATATAATAAAATTTAAAAGATCCAAGTATCATAGCCAAAGGATAAGTGAGCCAAATGTATTAACTTACAAGTTCATCCTTTCTTGAATTTGAATATTGCGTCCACCGTCCTTTGATACCAAAGTAATAACTAGGTATTGCATATACTTATATTATTTCCACGAGGTGGGAGGAGATTAAAATGCATTATAAAAAAGTTAAAAGGGAGAATGAAGAATATAAGAAGAAGAATAAGAGAAATTTTGAAATTTAAAAACAATAAATTAAGTGTTATAAATTTTAGAAGAAAAGAAAGAAAATTATTTTTTTTTGTTTTGTATTTTTAAATTATTTATTAGTAGTTTTAGTGTAGGCACTCGTTGGATGTAAAATTAAATTCCATATCAGACAAATATCCACTTTGCATAATTTTAATAGATCCATAGTGATATATGCTGAAAATACAATTAAAAAATGTGTTTAAGCACATTTTACTTTATTTTCAACTTAGGGTCTTTTAAAAGTATGAATTGTGGGTACTTGTTGGATGTGAAATTTGAGTAAACATACAAGGAGATTAGTTGAAAATACTTCTCTCCATTATTTTTTACTTTTATGGTTGACATCATCATCTTGAATCCTATTGGTTCTTATAAAGTTGATTTTGACCGTACATTGTTTTAAGCTTATTTTTTAATGCAAATTTTTTCTAATAAACTTGTGGAAAATCAAATGAAACAACTTTTGGGTTCCAATGGTGACAAAAAGGATGATTCAGATATTCCAAAGGTATGTAAGACAAAAGAGGGTCTCTTTTCACCAATCAAAGTTAATGAATTTATGAAATACTCCTACAATATTGGGCCTCTTTTCACCGATCAAAATTAATGAATTTACGAAATACTCCTACAATACTTCAAGGGCCTTTATTAAATCCAATAAAGTTCCAAAAAGGGTCCAAGAGGGGCCGTGATCAATGTAATGAGAAAATAAAAGGAAATCTCACTAACCAATAGACTCCTTTTGAAGTGATTTCAAGTGTTATAAAACCCCTCAAACAAAAAAGTGGAGTTTTATTTGTGGACAAAATGGCATAAAAATATCTTGAAATGGATAATGTATATAGTGTTTGTGACACAAATAAAAAATATATATAAAATAGGTATGCCACTCTAAACTTATAGGATCTGCATGACACTCTAAACTTATAGGATGGGCATGACACTCTAAATTCAGAGTAATAAAACTAGTTTTTAATATGTTCTTGTAAAGTTTTAATAAGTAGAAACTTCAAAACTAATATATTTAATATGCCTTTGTAAAGTTGTAGGATGTATATAACATTATAAAGTTAGAGTAATAAAAAAAATATCCAATATGCCATGGTAAAGTTTTAATAGGTAGATACTCTAAAATAAAATCGAATATGACTTTGTAAAATTATAAGTGGAAGGTTTTAAAATTACATGATAACTTTGTTTATTTTTTGTGATAACTGTGGAACTATCATCCGGATGATTGGTTGGTGATTGCTGGATTGCAAATCGTGGGCTGGGGTCAGCTTAAATTTGGAAACGGTTCATCACTGGAAGTGTGGTACTTGCGTTCAGTGGTGACAACGTTATTCATCCCATGGCAGGATTGGAACCCTGGTCTCTGACAAAGGAATAGTCAGAACTCACCGTTGTGTCCAAAACCTCAAGTTCAAAAATTATATACTCTACAATTTTCATATTTTTAACTAAATCTTTATTATGATTTTTTTTAATTTTTAATTTTTCTTAAATTAATAGATTTTTATTATTATTTCTACCTTTATTTTAAAAATGAAATAACAACTTAGTCACAAGTTTTCATATATTATTTAGTAAAGTTTAAAAAATATATG
>NWUY0300007450.1:45709-56517 GCA_004151065.3 Larix sibirica
TGCGATCTGCACTTTTGAGACACTTTCTTCTAATTCAAAAACTTCATTTAAATACCTCTTATATTTCAGGCCGCACCTCTCCATTTTGTGTCTTTCCAAATATTTTTTATTAACTTCTAATTTAAATCTCTGTTTATTATCGATTTTTAATTAATTAAAACTTTGCGGGCATATTGACATCAATGGCAACACATATTTTAACAGCAAATACTATTTTTTTAAGGATCTTTTACCTTCAACAAATGCTTCCACCAATAAGAATTCTCACCTTCAACATCCTCCTAAAATATAGCCTTATACCCTAAATTCACAATTTATTGACCAAAAGAAACATTGGTAGATCAAACCATAGTATCATCATCAATCCCTCTAGACCAAATATTTCAACCTTCTTCCACCCTTGATGCCGTAGTGTGGAAGAGGGTGGGTCTACAACATTTGCTAGATGGAATATCCCTTGCAATTGAAAATCATCGGATAAGGCTTCGGAGAGGCTATAGTTACCTACACAACCAATCCAGGGGTTAATTCCTAACCTAATCTTACCTCCATTGCCACTTTCCAAGCAAGCTAATTCCTAACTAGGGGAAAGGTCGAAAGTAAGGCTTTCCGAATAATCGAGGCATTTGCAAAAGGTTTGATAGACAATCTTATCCATCCTCCATAGGCAAGAGGTTCAAGGTATTTAAGTTGGATGGTTGGGTGCCATAAAACATCATAATTTATGAGCCTCCAAAGACTTTGGGAAACAAGAATTTTACTAAAGTGATGGATATTCTTGAGGCCCCAACCCCCAATTGCCTTTGATTTTGTTATCCTTCTCCATTTCACTAAGGGAATTCCATCATTTTATTTCTTACCATTCCACGAATAGTTGAAGCATCTCTTATTAATTTTCTCCATCATGCTGACATGAATGTATGCCATAGAATACCAATACATTGGATTGCCTTCCAACGTTGATTTCACCAATGTTACTCTTCCACCTATAGATAACCACTTATTGCACCAAGATGTTAGTTTTTTTCCAATTTTATGGTATAATTAGATCCAATCCTTGGTGCTATCCTCATTAGATTTTGAGATAACCCCCAGGTATTTAAAACCACTGTTGAAAGCAATATTTTGATAGGTTAAAATCCTCAAGTTCTCCTGCTTATGCCTTTATTAAATGCTATTCCATGATATTGAAGGTCTTTGGGCATTTCTTTCCATGAAAATTGTTTTGTAGTAAAGGTCTAAAATTTATTTAAATTTCTCAAGCTCTCTTATATACCCATTGCCAAATAATAATGTTAGATCAAATAACCCTCTACCTAGCCACATAGACCTTGACCTAATGACTGTAGTGGACCAAACCCCATCCAAATTGATCACCCAAGTCACCCTAGAGCTTACTTCTAAACTCCAAGGATCCTAAGCTACCTTATTTGCCTTTTTAGTACTCATGAAGCCTATTTTGGCATATGAAGGCAAATTCCTTCAATTACGGTTTTTTTTCTTTGATTTTAGGGTCCCACGTTGCAAGTTTAAGTTATGGAGTGAATCTAGGGAGTTTACTCCACTATTTAGGGACTCCATGCACCTCTTTTTTAGCTATTATGAGACATTAGTCCCTTCCTTGAGTGTTTTTAGGGATGTGTTAATTATACATGTGCATGTGCCTCTTTTAATTAGAACTAATGCTTAGGAAGCCACGAGTTAGTCAAACTCATATTGGAGAGTGTGCATGGCTAACTAATGGTCTCTACCTCTAGTTAAGCCTAACTAGCATCTCATGCATTGCATGAGCAATTCGAATTGCCTCCATAGCCTATTATAATTGCCTTGCCTATTTATTCCTTTCACTTCATTCATTGAAGCTTGATGTAATATATAACATTCTCTCATGGTTTTGACTTCTCTCTTTTGTCTGATGATTAATGTTTATCACATGTATTGCATGGATTTGATTAATTGTTGATCTCTTTCACAATATTGCTATCTTGTTTAGTATCTAGATCTATATGCTCAAATTCTACAGCTTCAACAATCAAAACTCCTTCTTATGCTTTGTAAAGATTTATAAAATGTTCAATTACCACTTGAGTGATGTCCTCAAACTTAAATTCACATGGTACCTATGTAGATCTATTTTGGCTTAGAGAGTGAACTCATATGGCAAATAAAACCCATGCAACCAAAATTGAAATTTGAAGGAAACTAGCACTAGCTGCATAGATAATTAGAGACCGTTTATTTTGTGAAGTAAGATACATTGGGTGATATTGTGAATCATGGTCATATTTTCCTCCATTGGTGTAAACAAAAGTTATCATTGAGACCTATTCGCGGAGTGATTAATGGACAAATGGAAAGGGACGCTTGTATGTCGAAATTTTGTTTATATTCAAGAGGAAATTTGTATAGTATTTGTAGTGCACAATCCTCATTACCAACCCATTCTCTCTCACAACGACTGTCATGATTAAATTTCCCCCTTCCATAACATTGATCTCTATCATTAATGTTGTTAACTAAAACAAGTATAAAGTATGATGGGAGGTTGCGTTTTGTCCTTTGGTGGAGAAAAAATGGCAAAAGAGGTGGGGTGGAGAGGGGGTCAATAATATATTAAACAAATAATATTTGACAAGAATATAATTGATAGCCACCATAGTTGCGTAACAAATAGAAAGGCATTTATACATTTTGGTATTTTTTGGAAGGAGGAGGGAGTAGGAGGTAAAGGAAATTGATTTGGATGTTCAAATGCCTCTAAAGTCTGGATGAGAGAAGCATTTTCAAATGAAGTTAATGCCTTGATTCAACACTCTCAATCAAAATATTTCCAGAAAAATATCCTCTTTTTTTTAAAATTTTCAAGCTCATGGGGTTGACTCCCTCCTTTTAAATCTCTAAAAGGGGTAGGAGTAAATGACCTTATATTATATAATACACATGTAATTATGTTTGAGAAGTAGGAGTAGATGACCTTGTATTATATAATACACACTTAATTACGTTTGAGAAGTTTATTCACACAATTGCATTGCCCCCACAAAAAATGTTAATGATTCAAAAGAACAAGTACAAAGCAACAACATTGACTCGTGACTAATGAATTATTACTTTGCAAACCTTCATTAACACACCACACCATGGCCTCATCAATTATTTTGATATCTATAGTTGCATGACCTTATAAACCATGATTTAGAGAGTTGTGTACTAGAAGTGAACATATGATTGATTATACATTTTTAATATATTTATAGAACACATTTTCTCCCTAAAACTACGCCATGCAATGTGCACCCATTTTGACCACATCTCCGTTAGAAACAAAAAGAAAAAGCATGGACATATGTTTTGTATTTAATGATTCAGAGACGATTGGGGTTATCGCTTGTAAATGGCATCACACCAGAAAACAAATGAAGTCACCTGACACCAAACCAGGTGGGGGTAGGGTTGATTGCTTCAAATGAAATGAGTCCTTTCTTTCTTATTTACAAAAATCAAGTGGTGGCATGGCCGATTGCTTTAGATGAAATGAGTTCTTTATGTTTCTCTTCATAGAAACCGAGATTGATGCATGGTTGCTTTAACAAGGTAGGGGCTCGAGATTGATGCATGGTTGATTTAAAAAGGGTAGGGGTCAAGATTAATGCATGGTTGATTTAACATGGTAGGGTCAAGATTGATGCATTATTCAATTGGGCATCAAAGAGCTTCATCATTTTATCATGCTTGTATTCTATACGTTCTTCATGGACTATGCATGTCTTTCATAATTTGTTCCATCTTAAGAGAAGATGATGTAAGGCTCAACCCTCTCTTTCAAGATCCTTTGTGCACATAATTATCCTCGGTGGTACTTAGAGAAGCCGATGTGGGATTGGATTCAATGGGGTCACTTTTGCTTGGAAGCTTTGTGCGTGATACACTCAACGAGCTTATAGTACCCAAACCTGGAGAACTATTTCTATGTCGGCCTCTAGAGGCCTTAGAGAGAAGTGGATGGCATGTGTAATTAGAAGTAATTCACTACATGAAAACTATTTTTGTCATTAATATCATACCCGTGAATATTGAATATTGTTATTGTTGTAGTATATACATGAACTTAATTATATGTTGATTTACACACTCATAAGTTAAGGTATTGACATTACTAGTGTTGTTCAACTTCATTTGTAGGTAGATTCATAAGATCCCATGCCATCCACTTTGTCTATGACTAGAAATTCTTTGTCTTCTCCAATCTTGCAATGAAATAAATTCTCGTGGATTAATGTAGTTGAGGATAAAGTTTGGGGATGCTTTTGTTTTTGGTGGGCAAACACCACTGACTTTGGATGTCAGACTAGCCATGTTGGGATTTGTCTTTATGGTGGGTGTGGATATTGTGAGGGGAAGATACCTCTTCTCTTAGTTGGAAAGTGGCGGAGTTGCTATGTTTATTGGAATCACGATTGCATTCCCTTTGCTTCACAGATACCCATGCCAACAAATTCTTCCTTTGAATTTGCTATAAAAGACACAAATAAAGAGAATAAGCTTCCCAACTCTAGATGGTTAAATGAGAGGATTGGAGGAGCACAATTTTACAGGAGGATTACCAAATAATAAAAACAACCTCGAATTGGAGATGAATTTAAGGTAAGGAGAAGACGTGGAGAGCATTAGAGCAACATCAAATATGGATGAGGGGCAATGCAAGCTAGATCTAAAGCTCTCTAATGAGTTTTCAACACATGATAGTGGGAAAATAAGATAAATGAATAGTGGATCTGGGTAATGGCGAGTAATCTTAAAATCTTAATCATATATGCAATAATTCATAAGAGGGAAACACCTTATGACATGATGAATTATACAAAATACATGATACGATGCGATAGTTGGTAATAATAATAATAATAATAATAATCTATTTTTAAGGTCACAACCAAGGTAGACACCAATTTGGTGTATGAGACCCCCTTGTTTGTGGGACAAGGGACCCCCTTCTGCATAGTGATNACATGATTAGTTGATTGTTGATTTCATTTTCACAGTATACCTCTTTAGTTTATGTGCCTAGACCTATATGCTAAAATCTAATATGGTATCAAAGCTGCAGGGGTACTAAACTAGTTAGTGTTCTAGTGATTTTTTGTCAAGGATCAAGCTTTTCCAGGTTAATGAAGGTTGTATCTAGGCTTTTGCAACAATCAAAGAGCTCGTTTGCAGCCGTGGATCTCCTATATCCCCATCCTATTTGTTACATAGTTGGTATGCTAGATCTAGTCTTGTTGAAGGAGGCCCCAGAAGCTTTACAACACAAGTCCTACGAGGACTTATTCACATACACTGAGAAGATGAAAGAGGACTCAAAATATTCGCAACATATGGACTACGAGGACATATGCACATCCATGATCTACCACTCAGTTGAGGAAGACCCTTTTATAGGCCCATAAGAAGAGGTGATCTACAAATTTCTTCCATCCATTGGAGAATTTGTCCCAAATTAGGATCTTGTCGAAGAATACCTCCATAACGTCTTACAATCTTTTCTCCTACAATTCACCAAGTTCCAAACAAAAGCTTCAAGGGATTTCCTCCATTAGAAGCAAGGAGTGGTCAAGAACTACCGTTCAAGTACGTCAAAGTGTTTGGATCTTGTTAATGGGATCACATGCACTTCAAATGCAGGAGGGGTTCGCAAAGGTTTGTAGGGATCTTCGCAAAGCCCTTCATCAAGAAGCAGTTCATCTAATTCAAAGCTACTTTGGGAATGAATTTATCTTTTGAGCAAGCTTCTTAAAGCTTTATCTTCACACTCTCTTTTATGGGGGGTGTTCCGTGTGGCTTTTTCCCTCTTTCTCAAAATTTAGATACTTTTTTTTATGTGTGCATGGGTACCTAATATGGCTGCAAATTGTTGAGACCCATTTTTATTTTTTATTTTTTCACATAGTTAGGCTTATGGAGGGGTGTTAGAGCAAATAACCCTCCACTTAGCCACCCAGACCTTGACCTGAAGACTCTAATGGGCCAAACCCCATCCAAATTGACCACCTGAGTCACCCTAGAGCTTACTTATAAACTTTAAGGGTCCTAAACTACCTTATCTTCCTTTTTTAGTATTCATAAATTCTATTTTGTCATATGAAGGCAAATTACTTCATTTAGGGCTTATTTTCCTTCATTTTAGGGTCCCATGTTGCAAGTTTGAGTTATGGAGTGAATCTCGGGGGTTTACTCCACTGCTTAGGGACTTTGTGCACCTATTTTTTAGCCATCATGGGATAGTTCTGCCCTCCTTGAGTAATTTTAGGGATTTGCATGCACATACAATCAATTGATTGCACACCACTTAGTCATGACTAGTGACTGGGGAGTCTTGGGTCAGTTAAACTCAATCCAGGTGAGTGTGCATGGCTAACCAAGGGTCCTTGGCTATAGTTAAGCTTCACTAGTCTCCAAGCTTTGCATGAGCAATTTGAATAGCCTCTTGACCAAATTTGAATTTCCTTGTTATATTTTTTGTTCACCTCCATTCATTACAGTTGATGAAATACATCATTATTTTCTTCTTATATGCTTCTAGTTTTCATGTAATGATCTACGATATCTCATTTGTTACATGATTAGTTGATTGTTTATTTCATTTTCACAGTATATCTCTTTAGTTTATGTGCCTAGATATATATGCTCATTTAATCTAATAAACAAGACATCATCTACAAACAAAGAGCGAGTTAGTGAGATGTTCCTACCTACATACCCTTAATGGATCCCTTCCTATGGTAGGTAGACACAAATCTACTGAGTCGTTCAACCACATTTAAAAACAATAGGCGAGACATAGGACATCCTTTCCCAAGCCGTCTAGAAGGCTTGAAAGAACTAGAGGTAGATCCAGTAATTAAAACAACAAGGGAAATATTAAAAAGGCAATCCATAATCCAATTTACCATAGGAAGGATCATCCCTATGTTTATAAGGATTAGCCTTAACTATAACTAGTTGACTTGTCATACACTTTATAGAAGTCCAACTTTACCATGATGGTTGGGAGTGTGTTCATCTTGATAGAATGTAGTCCCTCTTGAGCCACTCCACATATGAAACCAAACTGTTCACCCAAAATAGTTAGAGAAATCATCTTCAACCCTCTGGTAATGACTTTATAGACTAAGTTGCAAGGAGATGAAGTCAATATCTATATCTCCATGATTCTTTCGCTAGAGTTCATGGCTAGGAACTAGCAATTCGTATGCATTAGGCGTGCAGGGGTGGATTCCCCGATGCAAAAGATTATACACCCTTCTATTGTATTTTGGTTCCTTCTGGAACCTTCATATGTATTGTATAAAAGGGAAGTGACCCCTAGCATTGTATCACAAAAGAGAAGAAAACAATATAGTTTATTTGCCAAGTAATATTAATAAAAGATCAAAGTTGCCATTGCCCCCTGGTTTTACTTGTGTACAACAATGTTTCCACACAAATCTAAAGTTCTATTGCTATTGTTGCTTGCTTCCATTTTAATATTCTTTCTTATATAAGTTGCATAAGGAGATAGGCCTAATTCATTTAACAAGGAAGGGCATCTTTCTTGAGAATGAGGGCAATGAAAGTTGAGTTCAAAAACTTTGGATATGGAAAAACCTTCTTTACTCTTCCAATATCTTGAAAACATATCCTCTTTAAGTAAATCACAAAAGCCAATGTAGAACTCAATTGCACAATCATTAGGGCTTGGACTTTGATCTATCCTGAAAGATTCCACAACTACCTTTAATTACGCTTTTGTTATCTTATCGGTTCCTAGTAGAGGCCCTTTAAATGTGTAATCCCCAACTCCATTATTTCCTTATTTCTTTTGACCTTACTTCCATCTACCCCCTCCATATCTCATATGGTAGTCAAGTTCCTTCTTTGTGTAGCATAGTCGTGGAAAAAATTTAGTGTTTATGTAATCTTGGGCCAACCAAATGGTCCTACTCTTCATTCTCCAAGCCACTATGTTCATAGATCTGGATAATTTCTACTTCCATTTATTGCAACTCATGTTGGGAGTGGAGATACCCTTTTTCCCCAAGGCATCATTATATTTTTAACCCTTTTGATGTTATCTGCAAATTGATACATAACAAAGTCTTAAGAGTTAGCTTTGAAAAATATTTGTTCATTCTTAACCAAGTTCACAAGGTCGTCATCGTTGAACCAATGTGGATTAAACTCGAAGGGGTCAATGGGTTTAACATCATCCTTCTTGATCTAAAGCACAATGGGTAAGTAATCATAAGATCCACTAGATCTTATCCATGTTATTGACATGTCAGATTCAATGATCACCTTATTCGGTATGAGAAATCTATCTAGTCTATTTTGAAATGTCTTCCTTTTCAACCTTGAAGTTTCTCCAAGCACACACCATTTAATAGGTTCTATATCACATAACCACGCTTTCTCTATCTCGTGGAAAAAATATCCAGATAAAATATCCATCTTAGTAGCTTCACCCCATGCCTTAGCGTCCTAGGTGACAAAATTCATCCCCTCCTGACAGTTACATTTTCATTCATTAGAAATCCCCAATTGAGATTAACACCCCAAAATTCATTAATGTGATTGTGAGGACCATAAATATTTACCATGGAGTGTGACTTGCTTGTCTCCCACTAGTGTAGTTCTATCCAGTTGCTTGCATGAAAAAGTGAAGAGTTCAATAACTATAGTGATTTGTACCATCTAGTTGCCACTCCTCTTGCTCTACCTTCAACATCTAATGCAACGAAGTCCAAATTTTTAAAGAACCTTGCTAGAATTCCTCTTACTTTATCATCTTCTCTCACCATCCCTACCCCAAGGGCCCCTTCAATGGTTTGTTGCTTCATACATAAAATTCCCATTTTTTTCCTTTTTTGAGCCTTACTAAGACAAGACTTCCTTCCTAATGTGTGCAAATTTGAAGCGTGACCACTGTCAAGCCCTACACCTCCTTCATTTTCCCAAACCCGAGGGCATCTGTCAATTTTTTTTATGATATTAGTAAATAACTAGATGGTTTAAGGGAGTCATATTGACTCTCTGTTGTCCTTGAAGGAGAGACAATCTTCAACTCGTTCTCCCCCTTTTCTAGATTTAGATTGAGAGTTGCAATGTCGTTTGTTAGACATGAGGAAAAAATGAGCTAAGAGGCAACATAGGATTTGAGTTATGCTCTACCACTTGTTTGAAGGGGGAAGTACTGGCCTGGTTATCATCATTCCCATGGCTATTTCTCGAGTTGAGAAGGTTAAAGACCCTCTCAAACCTATCACTTAAAAGCTTTACATTTTGCATAGAAGAGCTCGAGAAATGAGACAACCCTTATGCTAGGAAAATTACACTTACAAGGTCAAGAGATAGAACTAAATGAGCCTGTTCAAGGGATGAAAAACCCCCATCCAAAGTTCCCAAGGAGAGCACCTTCTTTAGATCCGTATGGACATGCTAGACAGATAGATCTTTCATTCAAGAGCAACACTTCTCTTTGACTTAAGGTCCCTTCCACCACCCTTTTTTACCTGGATACATAATATTTATGGAGGTTAACTCCCCATGATTTTATGGACAAAATTGAGACCCCACGAATTGAGCGGGAACGAGACTACCTCGAACTAATCTTTCTATACCCCCACAGGGAAACAAATCCTCAATATGTGAAGTGACTTCTTTATTGAGAACAATGTTTTACTAGTTAATAATTAGTAAGATTATATTACGTATTATTATCAATAATTCTTTTTTTAAACCATGTATCGAGCATCATGATTTGAATTCCATTTACTTTTCACATTCATAATCTTAAAAGTTACCTTAAATCGTTGATTATTCCTAAGCCTACTTTTTGGCGCTTGGATCACATAGTATAAGCACATTCAAAGTAAATGACACAATACAAATCATTAGAGTAATTTTTGATCTTTTAAGCACGTCGTAAACTTTTTTCTTTTCTTTTTTCACATGAAAAAGACTATACTTTATTAAAAGTATAAGAATTATAGAAAGTGCATATTTTTGAACCTTTAGGCACTTCGTGAGCTTACAAAACAAAGGAGGGAAAGCGCTCAACTACAAAAGTTAACTTCGTATTTTTGGTTTGGTTTGAATAGAAATACAGTCAATAAAGCTCATATCAAGACAATAGGCATAAACATTAAAAATCATATTTTCGAAAATGGAGGGAGAGAGCATTCGTTCGTTTGAATTTTAGAACTGGCGTTTTCAATTTAAAAAACAATCTCTCCCCCGCCAAAAACACATCACTTTGATCATTTGGTCCTCTCCCGCTGTTTTTTAACCAGCGAGTAAACAGCGGAAAGAGTGAAGCAGAGGGATAGGCAGAACGAAGCACAAGCTTATCTCCCAGGCCTGTATTTCTGCAGGTAAGTTGTTGATTCTCTGAAGCTCTCTTATGTGTTTCAGTGGAGGGCTATGTGTCTTCCTTTTGAATAATGATTTTGCTTTGAAATCGTCCCAACGAAACCGATCACAGTAAGTGTTTGTAACAGAGTTCCTTGTCTTGTATTTCACCATGGCTAACATGTTTTTTGGCACTTGATACATGTGGCAATATTGGTTGACGTTTCATGACACGGTGGTCTCGCTGTCATATTCATTTTGGTTGTAAGATGTTTCATTGCTTGGAATTGCTTTTGTTGGATTTTTATGTGTGTCTCTGGTTTATGTGAATGCAGGGGATCGAATTCTTGGGTCTCTATATTGATGATATAAAAGGTCAAGAGGACAGATGGCTCTTTCCCCAGGTCAGAAAGTAAGGAAGA
>NWUY0300007457.1:12471-26689 GCA_004151065.3 Larix sibirica
CCCCTAGAAGGATTAAACTTCCCTTGCCAATGCAGAGATCGATTGCCGGTATTTTCACTGCAAAAACGCCGGAGTAGTTCGGGTCCAAGCCAGCTAATTTCCGGTTAACGTGAACTGGGAAAAATCCACGATGCGGGATGTCGGCCGGAAGGACGATTTGGCCGGANTTGAAAGACTCACTGCTGCAGCAGCTAAAATGCAACCAACTGGTGCACATGCATCTTCAACAAGAAAATTCTGAATCGTTTCCATTCATTCTTCTACTTCCTCTTGCTCTTCCCAAATTTTCATTGGCTTCTTCCCATTCTCTCTTCGCCTTCCTCATCCCTATCCTAGAATTTTCCTGCCATCGGAAGCCAAATTTTCATTGACTTCTTCCCATTCTCTCTTCGCCTTCCTCATCCCTATCCTAGAATTCTCCTAGAATTCTCCTGTCATCGTAAGCCAATGACTAAATAATCTCTTTCTTTTACATTTGAGATGCTGAAAATTTTCCGAGCAGAAAACTGCATTTAATCCAGATCANAAAATAGCCTTCAAATTTTCCTATATATCAAGGAGATTCACCCATTTATTATACGTATAAATTTTGGGGGGGTGTTCTTAAAATCATCCATGCTCCCTTGTGGCTGCCCAAATATATTCACACCACAAACAACCAACCATTATGTTAGTAAGAGACACCATTCCCTTGTGGCTACTATCTCCATTGACATACAAATCATGGTATTTTGAAGCTTATATGTCATTGTGGGTCATATCTCTCAACTAATGTGGAATTTATTTTTGGTATAAAGAGGTATTTATGTTGTAAAAACAATTTCAAGATACACAAATCTTAGACTTATTTGATTAGTAAGAAGCAATTTTTTTAACAAGGTATGTGATAGGGGTACCATGGAAAACTGCCAATGAAAAATATAGTTTTTTTAATTTAAGCCTGTATGGTAAGGATGCGTTTCCTTTAACTTTTTATTAACACATCAACTATCATGCTAAGAAATTATTAAGGTTTAAAAGGTCTACATTATCTTACCTTTTTATGAACACATCAAGTATCATGCTAACACATGGTTGAGGTTTAAGAGGTCTACATTATCTAACAAATGTTGCAGTCTTATTAAGGCCTCTTGCAACATGAGACACCCAAAGGTTGAATGTAGGAAATAACGAGTCTAGTGCTAGTAATATGGGAACTCCTGTCATGGAAGATTTTCAATTGGTAGCATCTCGTTTAAGAATAGAGAAACTTTTTAATCCTTGTATAGTTAGAAAGTTCTCAAGAACCCATGTGAAGATTCTTTTCTTAAGCCTTTCACTTCAACAAAATTTCTAAGAATAAAGACTTACACTATGAACAATATATAAAATACGTATCAATAAATCTCTAATAGTTGCCAAAAATCATTGCATGAGGCATCAAATCGACTGCTTAGCTACATAAATTCAAATCCTGCATCAGCACTTATTGCATAGAGCAGCTTAGCCCGCAGAACTTCTTTACTACTGTAGGGAGGCAGCACAAGAAGATTCACACATGTTGCTGCAGTCGGCAAGCGGTCAAGAGCTGCTTCTTGAGCAGCTCTTCGAATACAGAATAGAGGATCCAAGTATCTGAATCCAAGTAATGGTGCTCGAGAACACCCAGTAACAAATTTCAAAAACTTCTTTTGCTGCTCTACATTCAATTCCTTAATAACCTCCCACAACATCTCTATGATAGGATCATCCGCATCATAACCTCCAGAGTAATCAATATTTGAACGCAAGTCATCAACATCGATACCCTGACCCTCCTGTGTTGAGCCTGATATAAGAAGCTGCAACTCATGTTTGTTAAACATGTCTAACCAATCGGATGGTATCAACTGTCGCAATCCTCGCAAAAAAGAAGAGCTTTGATCATGTATTTGAATATTCAGGCGGTGGTTTGTCCAGAGATTAATGAAGCTGATAACATTTTCATTAGTTACTGGCATATGCTTTCCACCTGGCAGCAATTCCTCTTCCTTTTGTTCACCATACTCATTATTTCCACATACAAAATAGAGGCCCAGTTGGGAAACATTACCATCATAATTTTTCAGGGACATAAGACTCCGGTACAACTCAGGATCCAAAGAAAGCAAATCATGCAAACAGATATGCTTTTCTTTGAGCTTGGTTAAAAAGAATGTGGCAAATGGGATGTCAACTAAAATCCCTTCAAACATAGCCTTTCCAAGAACTTTTCCAATAAACTCAAAATATTGGAGATGTTCAGAATGTATTGTTGCAGATACAGGATTTGGATACAGTAGATGATCAGCGGTTTCCTTGAAAAACCCACACTGTATATCAAAGGCTGTTTTTGTTATCTTCTCCATAAAATCTTTGAACATACCACCCCCATCAACACCATCTTCTACAAGTCCAAATTCGTTCACAAATTTTACACGAATTATTCCCCTAAGTTGCTCTCTTGTCAATCCGTTTAGTTCCCTGTAGGCATCCTCAATAACCTGGTTTCTCCTTATTGTGATTCTGTGTCGTTCAGAAGGATCTATGTCAATGTTCCTGTTTTGTTGTCTGGCCGAGTCTAACAGTGAAGTATAAATTTGAACCCTGCTTGTAAATGGCACTAAGAATGGTGCTCGTTTCAGCAGCTCACGGGCAATTGGATTTTCATTTCCAGCCTTCATATAGAAGAATCTTCCCTCAATTGCATCACGAGCATAAAAAACATCTGGTGATATAAATTCTCGCCTACAATTCCAATCCTGCAACTCTTCCAAGAGTTCAGCTACTAACATGCTTACTCTCTCTCTCCTTATAACTTTTTTTTGACTCGAAACAGGCTGGACAGACTTAGAGGGAATCACCCATAACAGCTCCCACAATGTCTCTTTCAAAATGTTAATTAGCTCCTTAACATCTTGCAATGAAAGTGGCTTCTGTTGCTGATAGAACTCCTCATTATCAGTTATCATCAACATCTGCCTATACAATGGACAGAAAACAGAAAGAGGCAATAACCAACAAGGAGAAAGAGCATCCTCTTGTTGCAGCGAAAATGCTATGAAAGCCTCCGTAGATGGCCACTTTTGGCTCAAGTGACATGTTCGTTTCATGTACTGCCAAAGAGTAGGAACAAGTTCAGTTGTATATGCCAGCCCAGTCATGACATTCTCAAGGGGTAACATTGTGATAGAAACATGCAAAAATCTACAAACTGCAGTAACAACTGCTGCTTCTGTACTAGATGGTTCCTCATTGGAATTAGTACATTCACCAAAACCTGGCATGTCTCCATTTAGAAATCTCACAAGCTGTTTCAGAAAATCTATATCAATTGCACTAAAAATTTGCTTCTCTAAATCCTTGCTCAATATTATCTGATCCTCATCCTCTTCCATATCATCATCAGATTCTTCCATATCATTATCAGATTCTTTTGCAGTTGAAGGCATAAAATTATAGGGTATCTCCTCCAAAAGAAAACTAGCTATATTTGCAAAGTTCATGGCAGTCTGCAAAGTACAATTTGGCGTAGATAAAGCAAACCCAGAAATTTCTAGAACATTACCAAGCAAGCACGCATGACTAGGAAGTTGTGGAGTTGTATCTGCAGGAAGAAAATCGAGACTTGGCAAAACGGTTGCTATCTGTTGAATGTAACAAGGCCAGAGACCTTGACTCATGACAACCTGCTTCAGATTTGGGAATCGCTTCCATAGAAAAGGAATGGACAAAATTTGTGCTGGAAAACTTAATTGCATATTATAACCACTGTAGATCAACTTCTGAGCACTATGGGAAGCAAGTCTTGTAAGTAAATCGTCTAGCCCCAACAGTTCATTTCCAACGATGATGGTTTGAATGCCCTGCAGGGTGAGGGTCAGCTCGCGGAAATATCGAAATGTATGTCTGTGCAAAATATAGTCCATAGTGTTTCCAGCCCAGGGAAGGGTAGAATCTATTAAACTTATAACTGTCTCTAACAACAACCACCCTGGCGAATCAGCTGAATTTCCTGATGGTCTTAAATGCTCAGACTTTAGTTGCTCCATGTTTTGATGCACAGCCTGTAGACAGCAAAAGGCAAAACGTTTTACTCTATATTGGATAATTGCTTGATCAGAAGAACAATGATAATCCCCATTTGTAAATATGTCTAGGAGATTGCCAGAAACTTGGACAGATTGATGAAGCAATTTACAGGCTTGCAGAAGACGAAGAATATCCCCATGGTCATTTGCACTAAAGAAAAACAACAACTGGTGGAAATATTTTAAACTGGGCTTGAATGCATTCGTTTGATCCTTTCCACCATTTTCGCCAAAACTAAGGCAAAACTCTTTCCGTATCACTGACTTGGCGGCTAAAGCTTCCCTTCTTCCTCTAAAACATTTCTGAATTACTAAAGCACTCAGAGTCTGCTGACGGAACCTCTGGCGCTGTTCTCGTGCAAGCTTAGTCTGTTGCACATGTCTCTGCCTCTCCCTCTCTTTGGAGCTCCGCCCTCCCAAATCCACCTTTTTTTTACGAGACGATTCGCCAGAGAAAAACATTTTACTCTTCCTCGACCTGCTCCCTCCGTATACAGTTCGGAACTGAGTTCAATTTCGAGTTCCAAATTGCTTTAATGGCCGATTTGTTGCGATTCCAATTGAAGTCACAAATTCAAACACCAAAGAGTATGCGTATTTCGAGAAATGAAAATCTGTCCAACGCCAGACCTCCAACCACACTTGTCTCAATGAAATGTTTTCTTCAATGTTTTCCCTTATTTCATATATATAATATATATATACGTGGTGAAGGAAAAAAAAAGAGTCGGTATACGTGGTGGAGAAAAAAAATGGTCGGTATAGTTGGCCAAGCAAGCGACATGACCTTACCTAATTTTTTTTACATTAAAAAATATAATATCATATATCTTTAGTAATTTTTTTTCAAATTATAATAATAATAATCTATTTATTATTGTCAAGCTAGATATCAATTTGGTATACGAGATTCTCTTGTTTGTGGGATAAGAGACCCATCTTTCATTATTAAAGTTTATGGATGTGTACATACCCCGCCCCCTTCGGATTTGAACCTATAATCACCTAGGAGGAAACACATGTTTTTCACTGTAGGCAAACCACACAAAAATAACTCATTGCCAGTTGACCAAATTAGAGTGGGCCTAATGGTTAAAACATGGTTTCCTCCTAGGAGGTCATAGGTTCAAATCCAAAGGGAGTAGGGTATGTACACTTCTATAGGGGATAAGGTATGTACACCTCCATAGACTTTACCTTATATATAAACTCATTAGCCATGCCCCTTATGAGAAAAAAGAAATTATTTATTTTCTTGGTGATTTGTCATTAGTATTCCTTTTCATAAAAATAAAAAAATAAATACCTTTATGAAGAGAAATATTGTATTAATTACCAAAAAGTGTTAATTTATAAAATGGTTTGAATATAAACTCTATAACAAGTAAATAGCACAAAGGGGTTGAGTCGACACCCTAGACATCGAGGAAGACTTTGGTGCCCAAGTCTTTACCCATGGTAAAGGATGCGTTGGGAAGAATTGGTAAGTATGCACAACTAGCCTATATTTTGGTAGCCTTGGTGCTTAGCTCATGTACATCAACTACGAGTTTGTTAGGATGTAGATTTCTAGCTCATGGGCTAAGAGGACCAAGGACGTATTTCCAAGCGGGAGACTAGACGATCGATGAAGCTCTATGGTTCAAGCTTCAATGAAGAATGACGTGATTGGCAATATGCAGATGATGTGTCAACCATGCTAGGACAGGTGCATTGAGGTGCAAACCAAGATTATCTAAACGCCTCATGCTTGGGAGGGACAAGACCTTTGGGCACCATCATGTATTGGACTAGCTAGGTGACACCATCATTGTACATTAAGTTGTTGGTTGTTTCATTGTGTTGGCTTGGCAAAGGTGTAATAAGGTTACCTATGGTTGGGTGACGATGGTGCAACATCACCTATGGTGAAACGAACACACTCATATTCCACAAGTATAAGGTGTGCCTTGCTTAGGTTTAGGTAGTATATGTCGATGAAGTGTAGCCCACATGATACAAGCAATTGTTGGCCATGCCCAACTTATAGCAAGGACTTGGTGGTACTGAGCAGTGACTAGATTTCTTGAGTGGTATGAGATGCTCAAGTAGGGTAATAAGTCTATCCCCGTTACAGGTTGGATCCATTGGTGAGAAAAGATGAATTTTTAATCGGTGACTATGGTTTAACTCCCTTAACAATACTTGGCCCTTGAGGTTGGGATGTAGGAAACCAAATATAGTGGTCGAACTTGTGAGGCTTGCATTCCACTCCTAGTGCACAAATAAGTGGATCAAAATCTACCCTCTCATCATCCTGAAGACCAAACACTAATCGTCACAGCTACAACCACAATGAGAAAGGGTGTTGAAGCATGGAGAGATCATATTTGATCTCAAATGAAACCATGAAGTATGGTTTGTGTGGGGATTAAGGGAAATTGCCAATAATCAAGTTGAGGCTTTGACACTCTTTCAAGGTCTTCAAATCCTAGGCTAAAGAAGGATTAATAATTTCTTGTTATTAGGGGATTAAATAATCATTGTTAGGCATATGCGACACCATTCAATCCCTAAGGATTGTATCCTAACAACCAAGCAGATATTGGTGAACATAGGACTTTAGCATTAGTCATAGTTAGGGGGGAAATTCCATTGAGTAATGAAGGGCACATTGTGAGACAAATGGAAATTCCCATTCATACTAAAGAGATGGGTATTTGCATCTTATAGTCCTTTGGTACCCTCATTCATGCCTTGCAAAATGGTGAAGTAGGCTCATAAATGGCATAGAAAAATGATACATGTAAACACAGGTAGGATAATTCAAGGTCTTTGTCTATACCCTTTCAATCTATAATGTGCTTAAAATAGAGGTGAGTGTGGCCTCAAGGGACTTGACCCCTCTCCTTGGGAATTATTCTATAGGGTTGTTGTGTTTGTGTTGGCACTTCAAGGAAGTTACTATCAAAATAAGGGTTTGTTCTCTTGGGGTCATTGCTTGTCTCTACTTTGGTTGGGTGCTTTCTCAAGCTCGTATTGTGGCAAAGATTGGAGGGTCAGGAGAATGGATGGTCACAATCACTCTAGTCATTTCTTCTTATGTGAGTCGTTGCATTTGTGTCATGCTCAAAGGAGGAATGATCGTCTTCTCACAAAGAACTAGGTGTTGGAATTTTTTACATTGATGTCAAAGGATTAATGTTGTCATTGGTGTCATATTAAGGAATTATATTGAACATATTGTTATTAATGTTATGCTAATGAATTTGCAAGCAAGGGAGAGCACGCGTGCATGCACACACACACACACACACACAAGTTTACAAGTATATTATAAAAGGGATGCATGTGCAAAAATAAAATCTGAAATGGTGGTTTCAAACCCATGGGTTTGGAAGCCCATGGTATTTGGAAAAATGAAATTAAGAAAAAAGAATTAATTAATTAATGGATGCCATGTCTTTTTGAATCAACATGTCTTTTATGAAGGGTGATGATAAAGTAGAAAAAGAGAAAGTATGGAGAGAAACTTAGTGTGAGAAAAATGTAGTAACATTTGAAGAAGTGGATGAGCCGAGATTAAATATCGTTCCAAAAGGGGAGAGTTGTGAAATCATTTTTAAATTATCTTAGCATTTTTGCTATAACTTATTTTATAGGATGTTTTGGATCGTGAAATTTTGAGGAGATGGAGGCGATATCTCTGAGTACATGTGATCAACATTTCATATGCTAGTTCGCTATACTTTCTGAGATATGCCTTGTGAAATTTAGGGTTTCTAAATGGTCCTGAAATCAACTTCAAACATGTCGGTTTGAAATTTTCGCTATACCTTATTTTATGGGATAGTACATACCGTTAAATTTCAAGGAGATGGAGGAAATATATCTGAGTACATGTGGTCAAAACTTCAGACATTGGTTCACTATACTTTCTGAGATATTCCGTATGGAAGTTAGGGCTTCTGAATGGTACTGAAATCAATTTCAAATAGGTTTGTTTGACATTTTCGCTATAACTTCTTTTCTGGGACTTTTCAAAACCGTGAATTTTTTAGATATATGAGGAGACATACAAAAGTAACTCAAGTAAAAATTTCAGACCTTCGTTCATTATCCTTTTTGAGGTATATACTTTGGAATATAAGGTTTCTAAATGGTCCTAAAATTAGTTTCAAACAGGTTGGATTGACATTTTCTCTATAACTTTTTTTTGGGGACTTTTCAAATGTGAAATTTTTAGGGATTTGAGGAGACACACCGAAGTACCCGAGGTAAAAAATTTAGAATCATATTTTCAAAATTGGATACATGGCATGCTGTACAAGTTTGTTCATGGGAAGAAGTCAAAACAACAAGCTTTGGGAAAGTTACCATTTGGAAATTCAAATTNCAAATGATTATTGTTGTCATTGATGTCATATTAAGGCATTACATTGAACATGCTATTATTAATGCTATGCTAAGGAATTTGCAAACAAGGGGGAGCATCTTTAGATTGATTTATACATAGGTTTACAAGTATATTAAAAATGAGGGTGCACGTGAAAACGTGAAATGTGAAATGGTGGTTTTAAACCCATGAATTTAGAAGGCCATGATATTTGGAAAGGGTTGGAAGCTCATGATATTTGGAAAAGCGAAATAAAAAAGGGATTTAATTATTTGGAAGCCCATGATATTTGGAAAGTGTTGGAAGCCCATGGTATTTGACCATGGCATTTGGAAAAGTGAAATAAAAAAAGAATTAACTATTTAGTAAATGGGTGTTGTGTCTTTTTTAATAAACATGTACCTTCATGAAGGGTTATGAAAAAATATATAAAGAGAGTATTGAGAGAAAGTGTGTGTGCAGAAATGTAGTAGCATTTCAAGAAGTGGATGAGCTTGCAAAATTAGTTTCAGGCCATTTTAGAATTTTCCCTATAACTTATTTATGGGATGTTTTAGATTGTGAAAATTTTAGGAGACAAAGGAGAGATATCGAAATATATGTGGTAAAAATTTCAGACTGTGGTTTGCTATACTTTCGGAGATATTCCCTATGGAAGTTAGGGTTTCATAATGGTCCTGAAATAGGTCAATTTGACATATTTGCTATAACTTTTTCTTTGATAGTTTTTAGACTATGAAACTTGTAGGGATATTAGAAAAAATACAAAAGTACCTCAGGTAAAAGTTTCAGACTCTGGTTCGCTAAATTTTTTGAGATATGCAATGTGGAAGTTAGACCTTTTGAATGGTCTTGAAATAATTTTCAAATAGGCTAGCTTGGAATTTTCTCTACGAATTCTTCTTAGAGAAATTTTAGACTATGAAACTTGTAGGGATCTTAAAAGAAATCTAGAAATACCTTAGGTACTATTTTCAGACTTTGGTTCACTATACTTTCTGAGATATGCGTTGTGGAAGTTAGGCTTTCTAAATGGTCCTAAAATCAATTTCAAATAGGTTAGCTTGACATTTTCTCTATATCTTCTTCTCTGAGAACTTTCAGATTGTGAAAATTGTAGGGATCTTAGAAGACATACAAAATTACCCCAGGTAAATATTTCATAATCATATTTGCAAAATTGGATACTTGGCACATTATACAATTTCATTCTTGGGAAGAGGTCGAAAACAACAAGTTTTGGGAAAGTTACCATTTGGAAATTCAAATTTTGGTCAAACCTGATGAAGGTAGAAGTAGTAAGAAGAATCAATGAAGGTAATGTGAATGTTATCATCTTTTGAAGAATTTTTATGTTCTGAAAAAGAAATTGTAACTGAAGGTTGGCATCGCTCAAACAAAGAGATTGGCGTCTCTTGCTAAGTTGGTACTTAGCGATGGGGATTGGTGTCTCCAATAGATTGGTTTCTACCAAGATCTGTAAGAGTAGGTTGGTGCCTACTAGGGTTTGTACCAATGGGTATTGGTGTCTGCAATGGGTTGGTACCTACAAATATTTGTAATAGTAGGTGATTTCCTACAAATAATTATAAAGAGAAGTTTTGTGGTTTTCTTCCGAAAGGGTTTCCACATGAACCTTGCATTCCATATTTTGCAATTAATAGATCCCATATGAGATTGTGTTCTTATGGTTGATGGATGTTTGAAAACATAAATAAAACTGCCTTATGTCGATTCACCCCCCCTCTCAATACAAGTGTGTGTTCAATGCTAGGTATTCATATCTCATTTGAATAATAGAATGGCTAATCAAAATTGATGTTCATAACTCCAAATATGAAGAATTACTAGAGTTGTGACTTTCTAGAGAAAACAAATTGAGAAGCTTGAAGTTGAAAGTAGCATGCTCTAATAATTGATTTTGGGTTTCACCAGTGTTCCACGTATTTGGTTTCTCACATGAAGATATAAATTAGGGTTTCCCTAGCTACAACTAAGGATGACTAAACTATGCAATAGGTTCAAGAAGATTGAAAAATGGAGCATGTTGATCAAAAACTACAATTACCAACAACCATCAATAAAGAAGCGATCAATGGGAATATCTTTTTTCTAATTCCAGGTTTATTAATGTTTCGTAAGTTAGTTTTGATTCTAGGCTAGTACCTTAGGGTATATAGTAGCAAGTTTCTTTGCTTTATTTTCAGGGAAGTCAAGATAGGAAGATTATAAGAATATTTGTGCATTTTGGGACCTCTTGAAAGAGTGAATCTTGGATCCATTTTTGTTTGTATTAGCATGTTGCATGATGTAGTTGCATCAAATTTTTAATATAAATTATATCCATTTTAGTTTTAAAAGCAACTAAAAATAAGTTTATTATGTTAGCACTTGCCTTATTATGTTTATTATAAGAAGAAATAGGTACAATGATGGATCTAATACTTTGCTACTGTGAAATGACTCCAAGTGCTTTATCCTTAAGGTTCATTCCTCTTAAAAGTGTCTCTCTAGCCTAAATTTTTTCAAAGAGTTCTCCTTAGACCTCCATGATAAAAGTGGGTAAGTGATACAAAGATGCGAATAAAGCACTACTTTGATTGAAATTAACATTTTTCCAAGATAAATCCAAATCTCTCAAAACCAACCCAAATCTATCATCCCATGTGAATGAGGCCTTTCTAAAGACATATTGGTCCTTGTAGGGTTTTTTCATTAAGAGTAACTTTGTGTTTCTTTAAATTTCCTAAATTGTATGTGCTTTGATCACCTTATAAGTGATCAATATTGACCAAATCAACTCAAAATCATGTTAGGATCAAGTTTGACCTTGCTTAAAAGGGACAACACTAAATACGACCCAATTTAAGTGTTAATAATGCTGATTGCAAGGGAATATAAGGAATTATTTTACATAACTATGAAAATGCAAAAAACATCCAAAGCTTTGGCACAATTTGATACCTCCATACAAAATAGACCATGTTACAATGAATACTACAGTTAATACTACTTTGCATATGTAATTTAAAGTCTCGTAATAATAGGATCCCCATAATACATGAGGTTAGTAGAGTATCACATGGATAAAATACATTACGTTTCTCTTCAATACAAAGGAAGTGGCATTCCTACCTCCACATGCAAATTGGAATTCATTACCATCCAAGCCAATATACAAACTATGTATTTTCAGGCTATATGTGAGGCCGCAATGCCTTTACCTTTTTCTTAACACATCAAGTACCTATTTTTGTTAATTGGTGATGCAGTTAATGTTAACAGATGGTTGAGGTTTAAGAGGTTTGAATTATCTAACAAATCTTGCAATCTTATTCACAAGTCCTCTTTCAACGTGAGCCACCCAAAGGCTGAAAGTTGGAAGTAACGAGTCTAGTTCTAGTAATATGGGAACACTTGTCAAAAATGATTTTTAGTTGGTAGCATATCATTAGGAAAAGGGAAATGAATTTTTGGTCCTTGTATTGTTAGAAAATTCTTAAGGACCCATGTGAATATCTAAACAAATCATGGTACCATCCGTGAAGCTCATAATAAATAGGACATTTGTGGTCATCGAACTTTAGTTCCTAGAAACGAAGCAAGTTGGTGCAATTCTCACTTGGAAAATGGAAACCTATCTCTATAGGAAGTTGATGGGAATAACCCTAGGTAGTGTTAACAAACCCTCAATATACATTGTAGTTGTGTTCATATATACCATTAAGAGTGAAGAGATGACTTTACATTGAGTCATGATATGAAATTGGTTGTTGGGAAGGCATAAAATATATGATGTAAACAAAACCATCCTGAAAATGTAAGTATAAGTGGAGTTAGTGGAAATTTTTTGGGGTTAAGGGATCATTTCTCTTGGTTCATGTTCCTACATTTTGTAGATCTAATTATGAACGCCTCAATTGATGTCCCTCTTGGTGAAAATGGGAGTGTCAATAGAGAACTCTAGTTGGGAGCTTCTTTATGTCTAGATTTAACTACTAGAGAAGAGATGTGACCATGGTGTACTAACTAGTGTACAATCCTTTGCTAGAAAGTTGAATGGAACTTGTGTAAAGAGATATATCTAATTACATGTTGAAAGTTGCATGGTTAACTATGTGATTAATCATGTGCAACATGTTCATAATGTAGAAAATAATTGAGGTAAAGAAAGGGAGGGCACCAAAATCATGCAAGATTATAGATTATAAAATCAATTTTTAACTGATGCTTTGACAACATAAATATGAGAATCCCCTCAATATAGATCTAGCATGTCTCTCCCTTTATACATTGTTATCCTTAGAGGAATAAATCCAACGATGAATTAATTTATCGAGTGTAAATGTGTTATTTACACAAGTGAGAGAGGCGACCTTTGGGATTCATATTCCCAGGGTACGCGATTGTGAAAATTCTTTCACAAGTGGATCTCCAACAACAAAACTAACCTCACAAGTTTTCCACGGATCTATAAGAAAATAAAGAAGAAATAATGTGAAAAGACACAAGAATATTGGAACTCAATTGTAATACTTTCCATGCATCTATTATTTAGCATTGTGTATACATTTATAATACATCTCCAATAGCGAAATTCATGAGCCTTGAGAGGCAGTTGGAATCCAGACATGTGGCATGCTTAATTGGCATAGATTCCATCACTAGACATGATTTCTAGTTGTAAATCTTGAATGGGATTAGTTAACTGAGTGTAATTGATGGTAGGTGGACCAAAATGGCACATGAGGGTTCATGAAGGATTTAACTGGTGATGGAGGGCACATTAGTTGACTGTTAGTGCTCAAATCATCCCATAATGCATGAAATCAAGGAGGGAACCCTAGTTAACTAATGGTAACTAATGGTAGGTGGCTAAAATTAGGGAAGAGGGCGCATATGAGCCTAAAATCATGCAAGAGGGTGCATGCATGGATAATGAGGAAATAATGACAAAAACAAAGTCCCAAATAATCAGGATGAAGAGGACTTTGCACTAGGTGGTCAACCACATGGTTTAAACACTAGGGAAAGAAAAATAATGATTTATGTCTAATGTATATATGGGTATGATGTTCCAACGCTCCCCCTTAAGCCTAACTTATGTGAGGAAAATCAAAATTAAGGCCCTGGTAACAAAGACCAAAGGTCACCCTTTACAAAAAGGATTTTATCTATCCTTATTAACCGAGGAAAGAAGGAAAACCCAGTGGGAACAAAACCTCCCCTTAAAAAAGGACATGAAATAGAGAAAAATATATTCACAATGTCTTCTTATTCACTTGAATGAGATGAATCTATTGCTTCTTGGTGAGAGACTTGGTGAATATTCTGTAGATGCCTTGATCATGCACAAAATTTTCAATCCAGTGTAGACAAAAAACAAGTGTAGCAATCCCTTTGAACTCAAATTCTGCTAATGGAGTAGCATAAAATGAATGCTTATCGATGTGAACACATACATAATCAAATATGGACAAGATTTATGTGCGCTCTCCTATCTGAAATGCATCAACGAATTCATCAGGATCAGTAACATGTGTAGCTACATAATGGACAATGTATCCATGTATCTTCTTCTCAAATGGATTGATCACCTTCCTAACTTCACAATGGAGCTTATGAGGTTCTGAAACAACAAAATAGGAATCATATGGATCAGTAAACATCAATGGTGAAGTGTCTCCATGAGCAAGTAGGATCACATAAATAAATGATTATGCGACAGAATTATATTGATTGTTGAGTGAACCTG
>NWUY0300007457.1:46585-58517 GCA_004151065.3 Larix sibirica
AGGTAAACAAAGCTACTAAAATTGACCCCCCAAAAAACGAGAACAATGTCGGGTTCTCGTCAAGTTGTATAACTTGTTTTTGTTGGAATTGAGCCTTTTAAGAGCACAAAGTTCTTCTTTGGAGAGGTTAGTCTTAGGAAGCTTGGCATATTTGAGGATCATAGTGCACTCTTGTCTGATTTATTCGGCTTCGTAGGGGGGTAATAGATTCTATAGAACCAAGAATATCTTCATAGGGAAGGCGATGATGAGTGATAGCGTAATTAAAACCTTTTTGGAGTAAGGATACGGAATGGGAATCTAGATTTAAGGAAGATAGATTAACTACGGTGGAGTTTAGAAATGATAATGATTGAGGAAGTAATGAAGGAATTGAGGAAATAGATTCATATGAAGAAATATTAGGGATCAAATTGGAGGAAAAGGGTGCATTCAAGGAAGAAGCATGTTGAAAAGGAGAATCGAGTGAGGTGTGATTAGATCCATTAAGGGAGGTAGAAGGAGGGTTCAAAGAGGAGCGAACATGAGGCACGAATAGAGGTGAAAGAGTGGGGATAATGAGAGGAGAAGGTGGTTGGTTGGAGGATATGGTTGGGTGACATTAAAGGGAGGAAGGAAGAGGAGGAGATGACATGGAGTCAAGAGGGGAGGAGGGATGTGGAGGCAGTGACACGGAAGCAATAGGTGTAGGGGGGTTATGGTTGTGTACAAGAATAAGGAGTTGTAATAAGACCGTAGGAGTGAAGAACGAGGGAGGTATTGGAGTTGGGAGAATAGAAAGGGGCGAGATGACCAAAGGTGAGGGGATTGAGTCATGAGGTGGAAGAGGGATGAGATAAGGAGAGAGGATGAAAAAAAAAGCTGTTTCAGGTGCTTGGAGGGAGGAGAGAGGGTTTTCAATGAGGGGATGGCAACTAGAATGTAGGGAACGAAAGATTGGTGAAAGAGAACCCAAGGAGCGAGAGTTGGAGCAAGGTTTCTGGCTAGAGTTGAATTACAGTGGAGCAGTGAAACTTGAAGAAAAGGAGAGGCACCCATTTGTTGAGGAGGTTGACATGTGAGGTAAAGAGTGCGACGAAACCATAGAGGAGTTAGAACTGAGTTTTAAATTTTTTTGTTTTTGACTGGCTAAAATAGAAGAAAAAATGTCTTATGTATAAGAAAAATATTGAAACTCTAAATTATCCCATAAATCATTAGAAACAGTAGAAGAAAGCTTAAGATGAAGCGACGACACCTGGGAGGAAATACGTGCTAGTTCTGCCCTTGTGGAATGAATTTATTCCCAGAGAATCGCTTCACCATATTTGAGTAGGATTTTTTTTGTGACCTGGATTACAGAGATGATGTTTAATTCGAGAGAAATATGGGAAGGTCGAAGATTCCCTGCAACGTTTCAAAAAGGTAAGATCATCCATTCTTTTTCTTAGTTTAATTCTCAGCTTCTTAAAAACCCTGGTGTCTTTGAAACAATCCTCTCCATATAGGTGAAGAATCTTAGTATGCAGATTTTCATAGTGTATCATCATTTTGATTGATCTTTTGGATTTCACCGTGTTAGAGTTTAAACACGACCGACGCATTTTGAGTGGACACTCCACCCATCTTCAGTATTCAGTTGGATGCATTTGTTTGTGCACACCTTGGACACGGTCCTGAAGAAATTGTACATAGATTTGGAAGTGTGCAGAGGAACATCAAACTAGGAAGGTTTGACTCGCAACTTCAAGGTAACTTTCAGTTTTGAAGATGAGGCCCCATCAGTGGACACATCGTTATAGAGTAACAAAAATAAGATCTTTAAATAAGAAGACTCAACGAGACTAGTACCCCTATGTATTGTGCATAGACCTTTTGCGAAGAAACGTGAGGTTTTGGAATTCTATAACATTACGAGAGGAGACCAGGAGGATGAAAACCCAAGAAATTTGAAAATACCGGAAACTATAGGAGAGCATACAGTAGAAGGGCATGGATTGGGATCAACCGACTATGCAAAACCGTTGAAAATGTGCAATGTGAATATTGGCATGAAGGAAAATCCCAAGTTCATGAATATTGAAGAATACTGGGATGAAGAAATTATTGAGGAGATTGATGATTTACTACACAAGTACCATAACCTGTTTCCAACTACATTTTCAAAAATGAAAGGAATTGTTGGGGAGTTAGGAGAAATGAAGATCTCGTTGAAGTCAGATGCCAAGCTAGTTAAACATAGACCGTACAGATTGAACCCAATATATAAACATAAAGTCAAGGTAGATATAGACATGATGCTGGAAGTTGGGATAATTGAACCTATCAAGGAGCTAGAATGGATCATTCTAGTGGTGGTCCAATACAAGAAAATGGGTGGAATCAGAATTTGCGTAGATTTGCACAAATTAAATGATGCTTGCTTACATGATATGTTTCCTACTCCATTCACAAATGAATTTTTGGAAAATTTAGGAGGACAGGAGGCTTACTCATTTATCACTAGATTAATATTGTGTAGGAAGATAGGCATATGACAACCTTTATGAAAGAATGGATATGCTACCAGTATACAGTTATTCCTTTTAGACTAAAGAATGCACCAACGGTAATTTCTTGGGTGGTTATCGCAACATATTCATAAATTTCTAGAAGTATATTTGGAGGACTAGACAATATTCAACTTGTTAAAGAATCATGTTGAAACTCTACACTTAATGTTGGACAAATGCAGACAGTTACAAATTTATTTGAATTTGAAGTAGTACATTTTCTGCACACCTTTTGGCATTTTTCTAGGTCATATAGTATGTAAACAAGGAGTCTTGGTGGATCATGTGATTATTGCTACTATTATTGATCTACCACCACCAACTTCATTGCGACAACTATGAGAAACATTGGGTCATATACGTTACCATAGGAAGTTTATTAGGGGATACACATAGATCACAAAACCATTGGAAAAATTGCTTAAAAAGGAGGTCAAGTTTTAGTGGAACAAAGAATTTCAGCAGAGTTTGGATACCTTGAAGGAGAAAATGGTGACTGTGCCAATTTTAGTGTTTCCAAATTGGAAGAAAGAGTTCCATGTCCATGTAGATGCATCATTAATAACGTTGGGCACAATTCTAGCTCAGCTAGGAGAAGGAGATTTGGACCATCCAATTGTGTTTGCTAGCAGAAAGCTATCAACTATGGTAGAATTTGAAGGACTAGAAATGGTGTATGCGCTGCAAAAATTTAGGCATTATCTATTGGGATCACATTTCAAGATGTACACAAATCATTAATGCTGTGATATTTAGTCAATGAGCCAGTGTTGTGGGGGGGAGATATGCAAATGTATGTTATTATTTCAACAATATGATTTTGAAGTGGTTGTGAAACCAGATAAATTAAACTCAGGACTTGAGCATTTGTTGCACATAGTCACAGGGGAAGATGCAAGAAATTTGGACGATAGCTTATCAGATGCGCAATTGTTCACAATACAGATGGTTGATGATTACATTGCAGATATTGCACAATTCTTAAGAACGAGAGTAGCCCCATCTGACTTTACAATCACGTGGAAGAAGTAGTTAGAAGTTAAGGCAGTGGACTATCATATTATTGCAAGGAATTTGTACAAGTTGGGAGCAGATGGCATTATGCAACGTTTTGTATTAGAGCACGAAAGACCTATAATACTATCAGAGGCACATGAAGGAGTTGTAGGAGGCCACTATGTAGGAAAAGCAACAACCCAAAATATTTTTTGCGCAAGACTTTAGTGGCCCACCCTTCATAAGGATGCGAAGGAATTCTGTCAGGCCTTTCATGTATGTCAATGCATCGGGAAGCCATTAAGAAGGGATGAGATGCACTTGATGCCACAAGTTACATTATAGGAATTTGATAAATGGGTTGTGGATTTCATCGGACTAATCAAACCACTAGCGAAAATGTCAGGAAAAATATACATAATCATTGCGATAGATTACTTGACCTGATGGGATGAAGCAAAACCTGTCCGAGATTATAGCTCACAAATAACTATGCAGTTTCTATTTGAGAACATTGTTGCAAGGATTGGATGCCTGAGAATCTTGATGAGTGACCAGGGGACCCATTTTATGAATAAGGCGATTGCAGTTCTGACATAATAATTTCATATTTACCACTAGAAGAGAATGCCTTATCATCCTCAGGAAAATGGAGCAATGGAAGCATTTAACAAGATCCTAGAGATTGCGCTAATGAAGATATGCAATGTAAATTATGATGACTGGGACTTGAGGATTTCTATACTGTTATGGAAATATAGGAAAACATGCAAGAAGTTGAGAGGATATAAACCATTTAGATTGGTATATGGGAAGGAAGCAATTATGCCTATGGAGTACATAGTGTCGATTATGTGCATTGTTGCCCTGACAAAGCTCATGGATTCTGTTGCAGTAGAAAAAAGGCTGTCAAAACTAATAGAACTGGAGGAAGATCGCTTTGTCACATGATTTCACCAGCAAGTTCAGAAAGCATGCAGCAAGGCATGGCATGAAAGACATATCAAATAGAAGAAATTTTAGATAGGAAATCTAGTTTTGCTCTATGATAGAAAGTTTTTGAAGCACCCAAGTAAGTTCCAAATGCATTGGTTGGGACTGTACAAGATAGAATCTGTGACAAATGTAGGTGTTGTCTAGTTGGAAAAATTGAAGGGGGACATCATGGATGGATTTGTCACTAGGAGTCTGATGAAACTATATAGGGACAGTCATCCTTCTGCGCACTAGTGTGATTATGGAAAAGAGAGAGAGAGTAAAAAAAAGACGAAGAGAGTGAAGATGGTTCCAAGCCTCAACAGAAAGAAACAAAAGGATATAGTGATGATATTGGGGAAAGAGAAAATGTCATAGAAGCAAAGAAGAAATGTCAGATCAAGCAAAAGGTGTGTAGGAAGGAGGATCAAATAGCACATAGTATGGAGTTCTATGCAGAATATGGGTAAGAGCATTAAAGCGTAGACATGACAATGAGATGGTGGATATGCGGCGTAATAAATGAAAATATTGGAGACAAGATTTTGTCCGACTAGAAAATCTAAGGAAAATCTAGATTGAATCCAAACCTAGGTTCACAGAAGAGGGGCATTGAATGTAGATATAAGGGCGCGAAGAGGAATGAGACAACTAGCATTAGGATATAAAAGCAGATGAGGGGAAACGAGAAAAGGGCATAGTTCCTTGAGCATAATAACTGAGTTGAAGTAAGAATCCAAGTATAGATAGATCATAATTAACAAAGTTGCAGAGATATTTGTAGATTTAGTTATAGATCTAGTTACAAATCCATGGTGCCACCAAAGGAGACAAGATTTGTATCAACAAAGAAACCACGCACAAAGCAACCAGCAGTGCCAGTACAGGAGGAAACACAAGGAGCATAAGGTTCGAGGAAACCAAGGTTTCCAAGAGCCTATGTGCTGCTAAGAAATGAAACAATGAAGCCATTCAACCTACCCAAGGTGTCAATGTATGACCTGTTGACACCAACAATTCCAGCTAAGGTCCTGGTTGAGGGAGATATTTTGGGCAAAGTGGCTCATCTATGATATCTAGACCATGACATCATAGACAAGAATAAAATTTTGGACCTGGTCCCAGAAAAGTATATATGCACAAAGAAAAGTCCAGAATCATCCATAGTTCTAGTTGAGCCACATGAATGGGCACTAGGACTACACCGAACATTAGTACTGAACCTATTGGAAATGCCACACTTTGGTATAAGTCCAAATATTAACAACTGCGTCCAGTTGTTATTGAGCTATGTACATGGAGGGTTCCTATGGTTGGATAGGCTAGTTTCCATTGACAGTTAGCTTATTGTGAAGATTACAGGGTTACCAGCAGCAGGGGAGGACCCATTTCCTTTGGTCAGAGATAAGAGGAAGGAGAAATCATTGGTAGAAAGAATGAAGGAAAAGTATAACACACATTGAGGACAACGCGGATTGAATGTGGAAAGCATCAATGATGATTCAGTCAGGTTTGTGACGTTGCAGGTGTTGGCCTGCAAACTACTAAGGAAATGTCACAAAGATCAGGTGCTAGCAGGATTAATAACAACAACAGAAAAGTGTGCAGTGGGTGTAGAAATGAACTGGGCAACATTTTTAGTGAATGAAATCCTAGTCGACGGGCCAAAGATGCATAAGAAAAAAGAATGGAGTTTCACAATGCATGGATCTTGATTATGATTATGCTAGTTGCATGGAGGCAGCCAGAGGGGATGCATTTTATGGACAATTCACATAAACCGTATTTGGAAGCACATTATGTCAGCTTGTGGCATATCACGCACAAGAACACACAACAAGAAAACACCATTACTTTTTATGTTTACAAGGAGGTAATCTAGCAAAGCATTCAGAGCACACCATGCATCCAACCACAGGTGATTGAAGCATATAAGGGAATTTGATGCTTTAAAGTGGGGATGCATCACATGTATGTTCAGGAAAAAAGAGACACATAAAAACAATGGTTGCTAATGCATTATTGACTAACAGAGTAGGATGTCAGTGTCACTGTGAACGATTAGGACACATAATGGAAAGTCATAATAACGGAAGAAACAAAATAGCAAGAACAACAAGATGAGAAAGAAGAAGAACATTAACAAGGTGAACAAGAAGAACACAAAGAACAACAACAACGAGAACAAAGAAATAGTGCAAGAGACACCAAATAGGAAAAAGAACAGAGCGCGAGAGAAAAGTGAAAGGAACATGACAAGGAAGGATCGTCTCATCAATGTAAGAAGTGGAAAGCAACAAAGGTACAAGCTATTTAGGCACTGACCAAAGATAATTTGGAGAAGATTGGATACCAATTCAAGGAAGTGAAAAAAGAGCTACTACAACAAGTTGCATGAAAACAAGAGGAAATATAGACGAGGATGCAAGAACGGTTAACCTTGCTGCGACAGATTTTGGAAGAAACCAGGATATCACCAAGCTTAAAAGAACAAGAAAAAACAATGAGCACAACACAAACAACTAAGCAAATATAGACAGTTTCACAACCATCATCAACATCAACAATGCATTGGAATTTGAAGATATCACCAGGATCTTTAGAGTTCCCAATGACGAAGATGCAAGAACTCACACTAATGCTAAGTTCTATTAACTCAGTATTATCACAGTTACCCACAGATGTGCTGCACAGTTTGCAGAAAAGTGTTGCGTAGGAGATTCAAACATGGGTAGATTCGAAGTCTATGGAATGGAGCAAAGTGTCCACCGACAAGGAAGCACTATAGGAAAAATATACCAAGCTTCGTTAAGAAAAAGAAGAAGTTGTGTAGAGAAATGAAAGATTGTAGTAGGCAGTGGAGAAGGTGTACAACATCATCCCGAGATACAAGTGGAAGTAGAAATACCTGGAGAAGAGAAGGTAACAAATATAAGAGTAGCCATTGAGGGATTGTGCACAAATATTGTAGATATGGAAGTGCACATGTTACTGATTACCCTGCCAAAAGAAAGAGAACAAAGGGAAAAGACAACCATAAAAACAATAGAAATGATCAGGTAGTTAGATGAGGAGTGCACTAATATGTACGAAGAAATCATGACAGGTTTGGACCCAGCTAATTGAGGATGCATAGTTAAAAGAAATAGAACAAAGGTTGGAGTTTGTGCAGGCGAAGGCACATAAGCTAAAGGAAAATATGACCACTCTTCCTTTAGCAGAACGAATGGCAGCAATCATGGAAAATAGATAGAACACTTAGATATAAATCAACTAAGAGCTTACCATTGGAACATTGCACGCAAGCCAGATTCGCTAAAAGAGGAGGCCTTATGAGTAACAAAACAAGTGGACACAGAGCATGGGGTAGTGAAGCAAGTGGTAGAAGACAACAAAAAAAGCTAAAGGGACCAATCACAATGTAAACAACAGAGGGGATGCTCGAACACGAAATACAAGTAAAGGAAAAGGTTGCAACCACAAAGGAAATCCTATAGAAGCTAGTGGAGATAGTCAAGATGGTGTAATAGAAGACTATAGTGGCTCGGGATGAGCCATAGAGTCTAGGGGGCCTATTGGTGTAGTATTTTTGGACTAGTTTTGGGAACTGTGTGCAAGAAATGGACCAAGTGACAAGTCGTCTAAGGGACAAGCATGCACAAAAGGCGGAAGATAGTTAGAAATCAGTAGGCACTTTTTGTCCACTTTTTATGGGATGAGCCCCTTTGTAAAGTATATAAATATGTAAGGGTTGTTGGTATAGTAGCTATGATGTTTTTGGTGTATTAGAGTATGCACATGTGCATAAGTAAGGGTTTGGGGCATGTCTGAGATAGAGATCCGATGTAAGAGCGCAATGCACCTATTTTGTGAGAACTGTTTTGATGATAACAAAGAAGTGAGTTGATTATGTATATAGTTTATTTGTGTTGTGATATATTTTCTATTCTTGTTACTATGCACATGTGTTATATTTAATTTATGTTTGGTTGTTATGGATATGATATCCGGTCTCATGAATATGTTGTTTGCTATTATGCGAATGATATGAATAATTAGGAATAGTAGGAATGGATGCCTCTTGTCCCTTCTCCACTGCAGAAACTTGGTTCCTGCAGCCCCCTTAGATGCCCAGGGTGAGAATTCATTTTCTTGTAGGTGATGCTGAAAGGGATTGCATCTAAGGGTTTTGTTGGTGAATTAAGGTTAAAATCTGGGTCTACCCACTGTGCACCAACAAAGATATGAAGATTGCCATAAAGAATTGAGCTAATGGAGAGGGTTTAGTGAGAATGAGGGATCCATGAAAACGAGGGAGTGTCATGGCTCCCTCATTCTCACTAAACCATATCCATTAGCTTATATTCCAACATTGGAATAGACTTGATTGATTCCAACAATTAAATAAGTATGATATCTAAGCAAAATAAAATCCAATGCAAATTCCTTTTCCTATAAAAAAGCACAACCAAATAATAATATATCAAAAAATATAGAGAAAGGAAGCTATTAATATTTCCTATGGTAGGGGGATTATAAAAATTGATATATTAAAAAACATAAAGTTCAATGGTGGAGTATATAGTAAAAGACTGGACAATATCAAAGTCGAAGAGTTATGGCTACCTTGCTTACAATAAAGTGCCACTTACAAGAGAGAGTATGGACATTCCTTGTGGGACGCATGCCATAGGATTCATATTTTAATGCCATAATGAGTGAATTGAACATCCAATTTGAATTCAAATTTAAACCCTAGGGGATCCATCTATGCTCAATATGGCCCCCATTTTTCACAAAAATGCCTTTATCTAGATGAACCACTTCATTCACAAGCCTATCTTCCATGAGGGTATTATATCTCCACACATGCATGGGATTCACTTCCTTGATTTGCTTGAGACTCTAGAGGATTCTATCACATTTTCTGCTCATAATTGTTCATTCCTTGACCAGTCATTTCCTTGCTTGTTTTATAACCATAAGACTTTGCAAGAATTATGATCTTTTGAATCTTGATACTTTTGATTATTTCCAAACCCATATCTAGAGTATACACTTCTTCCTCACGGCTAGTCGCTCTTCCCATTCCCTAAGAGAAGGTGAATTCAAATTTTCCACCAATATCCAAAAAGACCCCCACATTTATGACTCCATTTTAATATTAAATTTAATATTTTTAAAACATTTAATTTAAATCTAATTAATGTAAATATATTTAATTTTAGTTTTAATTTATAATTAATATTTTTTATTTTTATTTTTTTCAAACAATTTTAGAGAGAATATTGTTAAAACTTTCATGAATCCATTTATCACAAATTTAGGGTTTAATTATATAGTGCCGTGTTTTTGGAAATGCTAAATGGTTACCTACTTAGTGGTCTAAATGAATGATTATCCATAAGTATGATAATCATATGTAAATCTCAACTGCATGGCTTCGCAAAACAAATCATTGCACTAAGAATGGGAATTGGGTTATAATTTTCAAATCTTCAAGCTTGGGCAGTCAATGTGATTAGCACGATCAATTAAAAATTGTTTTCTTATGAGGATGCAACTTTTTATTTGGGGAGTAAATAGTAAATTTATTTAGGGAGTACATAATAAATTTATTTAGGTTGATATGCATTTAGGAAATTAGTATAAGTTTTTCAAATACATATTTACGTCGATAGGCATTATGCTCCCCACTTTTTCCCTGGGATGGAGATTGATCTCCAGAATCCTGGGATTTGGGAGGCAATTGTCATCGTCGTTAGGGCGGTGGGCAGAAGTATTCATGGCAACATAATCAGGTGGGATTCAGTTAACTAGGTTCATTAATATTCGTAATCTTAACACATAGTCCTTATACTAATTGTTTAGCAACCACATTTGTTGATTCGTAACTACATGCTACCACACTCTCCTCCTCTATGACTATGATTTAAAGGGAATCCTAAGAACTATGTTGGACTACCACATTTGTGAGAAGCTGTGGGAATACAACTATTTAGTTGGTGGTGTAACCAATCTTTAACATTGAGCCTATAGGTTATTAGTCTTTCAAATCCAAGCAGAGTTATTTGGTGAAGGCAATCATCATAGTGATCCTGGTTAATGCTAGCAAAGTGATCCTGGTTAATGCCAACAAAGCTTTTGTTTGTGGCATCGAACTAAAAGATAGAATCCCAACGAAGACTTAAAGAGGAGGCCCTTAAGGATTGTACTCAGAGTAACATGTAGTGGATTAGAAGATCCCCGCCACAGTTGAAGTACTTGAGGATGAAAATGTGAGTTTTAGATGAACAACGTAGAGGCATGGATGGACACCCCTTATAGATTGGGACTCCTATGGATTTCATATCTCAACACCAAAGGTAAGGACATAGCCATGACCATATCTCACATGTAGAATGTGTGCAAAGTAATCACTAATGTCGTTATCCTCGTTAAAAATTCATCACCACTATAAAAGGATATTAGCTACCTCTTCGATGGTAGAAGCTTTTAAGGTTTTCTTTAAACATTTTCAGTTTACAATAGATTCTGCATACAAATTTTTCCTTTCTATCCGTCCTCCTTTCTGGTTGATTTAGAGTGCTCTTGTTCTTGAATCCATGTTAGTCCAAATACCACCATGAGAAACTAGGATGGAAGAAAGGTACATACAATGTTTACAAAGAATGTTGGATTTCATTTTCAAAAGATCTTCATCTCAAGAAAGAGTGCTTGTGCGTGAATCTAGTCAGCCATGTGTCAGCCATTCCCTTGAAGGATTCGATAAAATATCCTAAGATTTCCAAGATGAATAGAGGTGGCTCTTCATCAATTTTCTTGGAGTTAATTAGATCTATTTTAATTATTTTGTACATTAGGGTTCCCAATCCTAGATAAGTGAATGAATGGGAGTCTATGTCTTAAGGGTGTACCCAACATTCATAAGTAATCTTATTCTAACTTTATGATGTATGAAAACAAAAAACTCCATTACTCCACGTTTAAGAAGGGGCGAGCACATATTTTATTTAAATAAAGTATGTTGAAAATGTATTTTCAATTATTTGTTTTATTAAGGTTTTTAATTTGTATTGTTTTATTGTTATGTATTATATTGAATTTGTTGATGAAGGTTATTTTAATTTTGTCATTTTGAGAATACAAGTATTTGGTTTTACACTATCTCCTTTGTTTACATATCAAATAGGGATCATCATATGAGATCTTAATTGATAATATGATAGATTAATTTGATTAGAACTTGTAACTCTCTTTGTTTACGCAAATTGAATTGGAACATATAGCAATAGATCCAAATTCTGTCAAACCCGACTCCAGGTAGTATAGATCTAATTTTTATAATTTATAAAACTTAATATTTTATAATTACGCCGTAGGCGTTCACCATGGAGAAGCATTACTTCCACATCAGCAAGATTCCTCGC
>NWUY0300007460.1:9012-19562 GCA_004151065.3 Larix sibirica
AGCACAGCTTATCATCAGGTATTACTATTCTTCAATTTCTATAGAGTTCGAGTTATATATTGGGCAAGGAAGCTCACCCTCTTTGCATGGGCGCATTGCTCAAAGAGGATCTCTTCATATTTAATTCATATTTAATTATCCAGGCATTGGTTTGTCTGCATGTTGGTTCTAAACTTCACGGAGCAACATTATTATACTATTCCTAGAGGCGGAGCTTCCCAATCATCCTGAGCATTTATTTATCAGCATCTCAAGCTTTCAGAGGGCACATTCCTCTGCATGGGTGACTTTCTTTGAGGCTATCACGTTTTCTATCCTAGAGTGAGTGGAAGCTTTGCATGCTTCTTCTATTGTGATCAAAGGGGGCCTATTACCCCAGTGCACCACTTCTGGAATCACCCTTGCTTATCCGGATCCTCCTTTCAGCAATCAACAAGCTAGGAAGGGCGCATTTATCTCAAGGGCACATTCTCTGGAGAGGATTCAGCTTTATCTCACTTATTCACCGGCACAATTCTTGCATGCTGGGCTTATATTGATGAGAACCATCAGATCTATCTAGTGGTACATACATGCATCACTTCTTCCTATTTTATAGCATTTCTGATTATATGGGTATTAGGTTTGCATGCAGGCTTATGCAATCTTAGATTAGTACATCATACATTTCTGTGTTGATACACAGGATCACATAGCAAACAAAGAAAAAAAGAAAATTACCAGTTTGGGATATTACACAGTCGGTAGGGATCCCCTGCATACAGGCTCACAGTGAAATCTCTCACAACTTCCTTATAGCAAATGCACAACAATCTACAAAACAACACATCCATGACATTCGTTCACACATTCACACAAGTATTTAACGTGGAAACCCAAAGGTAAAAACTATGCTTTAAGTGCTCTCACCCTCTCTCACTTTCTCATTCATAATTTTTGCAGAAAATTATTACAATGGCTTGATGGCCCTTTCATCAATTTACAAAGCTTGTTAGGTTGCCATGACCAAGGCCATGATAACCTCCACCAGTCACCTTTTCCTCGCGAGCCGCCTTCTTCTCTTCAAGGCTTCTCTATTGTGTCTGTTGTCCTCGTTCTTCTTGTATTTATCAATTTTAATCAACTGGTTCATCTTGATCTTCCCTTGCGGTTCTTCATCTTCTGTTGTCTTTCATCTCCCAAGGCATTTCCACTTCCATGTGCCTCTCTGTCTCCTCACCTCCGGAAAATTTCCGACACACTGAAACTCTGGCTCACACTAATTTTTGTAGCGCGCGCTGATCTGGCGTGCATAGATTTGACTAGTCCGCACTGATTTGGCATGCACTCAAACACTGGTATGCACATACTCAAATCGTCTTCTAAAGGATATGTTCAAATCCGGTGTCATACCATTGCATTAGATTCCCCAGCTTACTAAAAAGCATGCCCTCGTGCTTTAATGTCAACTGCATTTATTTATTTACTTCATCATCTACTGCTGCTATCTTCTTTTTTAGCATCCTCTCACATTCACTGTTGCATAGTCGCACTTATACATCAACACACTCATCACGAAAATCTGAAATTTCCATCTGCAACTCATCTTTATACTATTGCCCATCTTTACGTCTCTTTCATTGTCACCATCTCATCATCATTTATAAACACTAACACATGTGTAGCTGTGCTTATCGGAATCTCAGTTACCAACTTGAGCCATGTCTCCTCAAAGACAGTGGTATTGCATTCCCTTGCATCCTACACAGATGCCTATGGTGTAGCCAGCCTCTACTGCTCGAAAGTCAAAACTACACAACACAATGTTCTCCACTCTTGGTGTTACCTCTCTGCCTGACTCGAGAAGCCATGCAACTGCCCTCTACCATCAACATCACAATTTTCCCAGAGACACACCTTTAACAGCCTTCCTCTTTATGCAGAATCTTTACATGGTTTACAACACATCCACTTTCAAATTTCGTCATTGTCACCAGCAGATTTAACATCTGCTTTCTTTTGTTAGTGACAACTTTATCTTCTCAGCAGCTTCTCTTCATCATCTTAATCTTGACAGGCTTCTTCTTCATCATGATGATGCTGTCACTAATCTTATTCCAGAGTTGTAGCTAGCTATGATACGACATGATGTAGCAGGGAGGGACCCCGTGCATACAAAGTCAAACAGCAGAAGTTCTCACAGCTTCCTTATAGCAAATGCGCAACAAACTACAAAACAACATCCATGACATTCATCACACATTTACGCGAGTTTTAACACGGAAACCCAAAGGTAAAAACCACACTTTAAGTGCTCGACCTCTCTATTTGTGTCTTTTGTCGTCGTGCTCGCTTTATTTATCCATCCTCATCAACCGGTTCATCTTCATCTTCCCTTGTGACTGTTCATCTTCTGCTATTTTGGCATGCTGATCCTTTATCTCCCAAGGTGATTTCACTTCCATGTGCCTCTCCGTCTGTTTACCATCCCCAAAAGTTCCAGCGTGTGGAAACTGTAGTGTGCACTAATTTCTTAGCGCATACAATTTTCACTGGCACACACTCAAGCACTGGTGCGCACATACTCAAATCTTCTTCTAAGGGGTATGTTCAAATCTAGTGTGATGCCACTACATCAGCTGTGCTACATAATTGTCCTTACTACTTAACACGTGTAACACATTATCAACCTTTGGTTGGTCACTTTAACATATATGTGTCCTTTATTACACGCATTAGAACTCCTCTCAATACGTTATTGAGTGGTACTACTACTATGATACTATCCTAAGCATATTTTTTATGCGTAGAAACACTTAATACTGACATGTATGTTTTAGCTCAAGCTAACAACCCCGAATTTTCAGTGTAAAAAATTGATTGTTTCTTCCAGTTTCCTGAGATCCCATTTACCGTTTTATGAAGGTAGTTCATGGTTGTCATTTGATGTAGAAACCAAGTTTCTGTGGAACTTATTGAACTGCACTAACCATTTTGTTGTGTCGAAAATAGGATTCTACTGTCTATCTAACCCTAACCCTTCTAAACCAAGCCTTTTCAAGTTTGTCAAATCCATGCCAACATCAAAGCTTGAGCTTGGGCAGATTAATTTATATATTTAAGGTATTACTATGCAGTTCTTTTCCGGATTATCTTTTATCTTTGTTTCATTTACTATTGTATAATTTATATCAATGTTCTCACAGGGGGAAGCTACTGGACTCATATAGGTGGCTACATAAAGAACCAGAACAGGACTGTGGGTATACGTGGTCAGGGAACCCAGTGGGGAAGTGAGTTTATTCTTGTTCTTCCACCATTTTTTTGCATTTGAGATTTAGGTTCTTGTTTTTATGAACCGAAACATAGAAAAAATGCTTAAAAATCACGTAAACAACTAGTCTATCACTAGAATTTTAGTCCAAGTGCTGAAACTGTGACGTGAATATCTAAGATGAATATTATAACTTTGCCAGATATAGAGGCAAAAGGATGAGGATAGATTACTTTTTAGTGTCTGAAACATTCAAAGATCGAATTGTTGCAAGCAACATACATGGACATGGAATCGAAATGGAAGGTGATAATTTTTACTCCTTGAGACTAAACGTATCCGAGTTTTGATCGAGAGTTTCTTGTACTTTCTAGCTCTTAAATAACAAATGAAATTCTTGGCTTTCTAGTTATAGTTTAACATTCCTGTGGACTCTCTGGCAGGTTTCCTTGGAAGTGATCATTGTCCAATATCACTCGAGCTTTCTCCTATCCAAGATGCATCATGATATGGTGTAAAAGTGCAGAATTTTTTCCATATTTTATGGAATATGGAAATCATTGAGAAAAAAGAAACAAATATTAGCTTCCTTTTTATGCAAAATGTTCCGATTTTAGCAGTTGAGATTTGATAGCTACGTTAAGAAGAATGAAATTTGTGGCTACAAATCTATTTTTTCCACATTGCATACTTTCTTGAATTTGTTCATTTTGGAAATAGCTCTCTTACCATGTCAGCTATAATCATGTAAAATTGTCACACACAATATATTGGATCAAAATTTGTGGCTACAAATCTAATTTTTCCACATTGCAGACTTTCTTGAATTTGTTCATTTTGGAAATAGCTCTCTTACCATGGCAGCTATAATCATGTAAAGTTCTCATACAGAATATATTGGACTAAAGCTGTTAGTTTCCTTGCTTAATATTTTTTCAGTTTGTTAGTAATTTGATATGCCAGCTTCTTTACAGAAGTGAAACATCACGAAGTGGGAAATGTTTTGCGATTAATTCCTTGATGTTAATTTTATTATGCGCGATGTTTCCTTTTATAGCTTTTACATTACATTTTTTGGCAGGTTATCTTGCCTCTGGAATCCATCGTCTTTTCGATGTAGCATTGCATTCGTATGCTCTCTACGAATGAATGATTATATCTTATTTTGTGACAGTAGAATTATGTTTGACCTTACATTTCCTTTGGTTGGTATGGTTATATTTGTTTTAGTATGCGTCACTTATCAGTCATAAAATATGAAAAATCGTTTATATTGTTATGAAAAAGTGTTTAGATGCCCATTTAGTAGTGGATGTTATACAATGGAAAATATGTAACAAATTTATGTGTTGTAAGATATTAATTTTATCTAATGTCCAACACGATTAACGAATTTTCAACACATCATGAATCAATGGAAACGAATTTTGAACACATCATGAATCAATGGATTGCATAAAGATTAACGAATTTTCAACGCATGATGAATCAATGGATTGCATAAATCTATGAATTCATCATTATACTCTTGGAAAATTGAATTCATTCATTTCAAATGTTTAATGTGTTTTATTTTATTTTATTGAGAAATGTTTCATATATTTATAATAAAATATGTACAGCCGTGTCCATTCAAGAGATTTGACAATACGTCTCCATGTGAATACAATTTCAATAATTTCCCCATGGCTTTTCACAGCAACTAATCCCAAGTCTAAAGTTCAAATAACATAAATCAAAAGAGTAGATGAGATAGTATTGAATAGATAAAGATTCCCATATATCACTAGGCAAAAATGAAGTTTATCAAAAAAATCTTAGGTACATTTTTCATTATTATATACCAATTTACATAGCTTTTATAACAAAATAGGAGATGACAATATAAGCCCAAAGGGTTGGCTTAACAAGTCGCCAATGTTGTTGGGCATTTGGTTAGTTCTGTGTCAATAGGTACTTGGTTCAAATACCGCTAGATGAGCCACATTAATCAATATGTCGATAAGTTTTCTATGGATACCATCTACATATGTGGGGAAGCATCCATTTGGGTTCCTTGTGAAGTTTTCTAGTTCCTTGAAAATAATAATAATTATTTTTAAACAGAAATGACATCTTAACTAAAATGATTAGTTAAATGTAATTGTAAGGGCACAACCACTGAAGTGATAAATGAATAAAGAATGGTACCATACCAAATAAGATAGTTTGATTTTTTAGATTTTGCCCTTGAACATCTAGAGACCACTAAAGAGTTATCTCAGTGTTTTTCCCAAACAATAAGTGGTCTTGGAGGATGAATGACTTGGTATTGGGACTTACAAGGAATATGTAATCCTTGTGGGAGTTAGGAGCAAGCATATACAATTGAAGTAATAGTTCTCATTGTTTAAAAGATGGAAGTGCAAGTCCCCATTGCATTAAAATTCTCTGTTGAAAAAGAAAATTGCAATGCACTATCCAATAGATAATTAACTTTTATCACACTTGGTTAAGTGTGAAGCACTTAGCATATATAGAATATTGACCCACTTTAATGGTTTTGAAGAGTTGCAGCCCTATAGTGTGTATGGTGTGTCATACTATCAATGCCTTGATTAGAGGATGCCAACATGCTAAATTCTTGGATGATTTGATTTGAGGCTCTAGATGAGTTGCACTTTGTGCATGCACTGGAGGAATGTAAGGTTACAAGAGCTCTAGATTGGAAATTTAATGCATCGCTTGAAATGGTGGAAATTCAAGCTTGAATGCATTATTGCGACACCACTCAATGTTGATGTGTGGATTGTGTACTTCATGGTTTGTTCGTCAAAAGAAAAGTGGTTTAAAAAGCCATGATTTGTGCTCTAATGTAGTTCTAGGTCGTGATAGGCCCTTCTCCATGTGTAGTTTGACTAAGAGGGTGCAACAATAGGTTTCATTGTAGATCCAACAATGATAGTCTTGTTCCTCATTGTGTTTAACACAATCATGACTTATGTGATATTTGATTTGAGGCTCTAGATGAGTTGCACTTTGTGCAAGCACTGGAGGAATGTAAGGATACAAGAGCTCTAGATTGGAAATTTAATGCATCGCTTGAAATGGTGGAAATTCAAGCTTGAATGCATTATTGCGACACCACTCAATGTTGATGTGTGGATTGTGTACTTCATGGTTTGTTCGTCAAAAGAAAAGTGGTTTAAAAAGCCATGATTTGTGCTCTAATGTAGTTCTAGGTCGTGATAGGCCCTTCTCCATGTGTAGTTTGACTAAGAGGGTGCAACAATACGTTTCATAGTAGATCCACCTATGATAGTCTTGTTCCTCATTGTGTTTAACACAATCATGACTTATGCCCTATTTCAATGTGTCGTTGAATCTTTGTCAACCAATTGTCTATGTGGCATCTTCAATAGATCAACATGCATACAATTATGCTTTATTTTTTTGAAGACTCATATATTTGCACAACCTAGGGTAAATTTGTATATGCCTTGTTAATGCTAACGTTATCTATTTAGTTTTAAATATGTAAACATATCATATGTAGATAATCATAGTTTTTATCACAAATTAGATTGAGCATTGTCACAATTGTCTTCATATTTCTAAGCCATGACATTCTCTACATCGATTTGATCCTAATTTTCTTTGTAGCTCATTCTTTTGTATCAAGTGTATCTGTACAATTGAATCAAAATCACATGTTGATTTGTGTTATCTCCTTTTGGCTTAGTTGCGTCTTTAATTCTCAAGAGATGGAAGGAGATAATTCCACTAGCTCTAGCACACTAGCTGTTAGGGTTGTGCAAAATATGGCTAAATAATAGTGTGAAGATATCTTGAGCTGGTTTGCGTATACATTTATGAGGATAGTTCCCCATAGAACAATTGGTACATGCAACCACATATTAGGTTTGTTTGGTGGATGAAAACCCTTCAAGATCAAGATTAACGATAATATTTAATTGTTTGAAGGAAAGGTTGACACTAAAGCACTTGAGAGTAGTTTAGTGCGTTATAGATAGATTAGTGTAAAAGAGCTTGATGATGCAAAGAAAATCAAGTTCCCTAGCATGAAAATATCAGACCTCAAAATCCTAGTGGAAAGTGTATGCATAGATATACAAGGAATAGGGTAACCACATCATTATGTCGAATGTCGACATCAAGGTGATGGAGAAAAAAAATATATGATGAGACATCGAGAATGCCAATGCATGAAGTAGTAACTATTGCGATTGGTCCATTAACAAATATATGGATGAGTTCTACCCTTGTGGCTCTTTTGTTCATCAAAGAGCAAATAGAGAAATCTATTACTTAGAGTGGCCTGCATTAGTATATAAACTAGATATCGTTCACTAAGACACTTTCAAATGCACACAAGTTTCATGCAATTGATCAAGTTGAAAAACGAATTCAAGTATCGTGGCAACGTGTTTTAGTGATCAATGCGACCAAAAACAAAATGCCACCAAACATGATGAAGCATGCTCATTGTATTCCTAGTGACACCACATGGTCCAAAAAATATTTTGCATTGATAAAAGAACATTGGATGAGTAAGCATCGACAAAGTATGCATGAAGGTACATGTATGTGGTACAACATACACAATACAATGAATTATAATAATAAGGATTGTCATCTCCGCAAAGTTTCTTTGGCATAAGTCACAAATTTTCCTACATAGAATTGTAACAAAGCTAAGCAAATTAGCTCCTCTACACCAAAATCCTCTAGCATTGTTTCCCTCGCAATGTACACAAATTTAAATCCCTCATCAAGCACCACTAAATCGGAGGAAGAGCGAGAGCACATGTACCATAGTGTGATGTGGGTACATCAATAGCCTCTACATTTCATTATCAACAATGGAAGTTAGAAGAATCTTATTTCTACTACTACAATATGAGTCAAAATAGCAACCCAACCCCACCCATAGCCTTCCAACATTGGATGGCTCTAATTAGAGAATGAAATTGACATTACCATGGAATGCACCTTTTAGTACATTATCTATCCTTGGAAGGATGAAGTAACGTGAAATGTTGTTCCCTTGGATATATGCAACATGTTGTGCTAGCATTCTTGTCGGAGTGACATGGTTTATGAGTCATGACCTTAGAGTGTCATTGTCGAGATTAAAGGTTGAGTATACATTACAAAAGTAAAGTTGAAGTTGAACAACTATTTTATTTCAACGAAATAATTGCACAAATTTAATTCATATAGAGGTATATTTTTTTCATCATTCAATTCATCGCACATAAGGCCTTCATGAACACCCTATTATTCACCATCATGCAGTAGAGTCTAATGCACCTTTTTATTAGAATGTGATGATAATTTAGAAATGTGCCAGCTCTGATTGATGGGTGAACTACACGGTTTGGAGCAATGGACAAAGTGAGTTGGATATCAGTCAATTACCAATCGAAGTGGCCTCAACCAAGTCAAAGGGGCCATCCTAAGGAGATAACCTTCTAGCTACTTTAGTTGATTTTGTGGAACATTCTAACCGACATGTATTGTTGTGGGTAATTATCTTTGAACCAATAAACTGGATTTTGTTGAGATCTAGCAGAGCCTCAAGTATAAATAAATGAGGTCATGGATGAGCAAATATCATGAACAATTAGAAGAAAGATATTTTTTCTATGTCACGTCTATGGATTTAATAGCAACTACGAATGTTTAGCATGTATCTTTATACACATGTTCTTGGTCATACAATGTTTTTCTCATTTATCCTTGGTGTTTTGTTTGTGTTTCAACATGGTATCAAATCTATGGTTGAAGAGTCGACAGTACCAAGTATTGGATTGAGAGTTGTTAGGTATTTGTAGATCCTAACCAATCTATTGTTCACGCATTGTTAGATTTAATAGAGGAAGATTGTGAATAGTGTTTTTCACACACTTGTAGAAGTCATGTATGTGGGAAAGGGATCGACTTCTTGTTAGACTTGTAAGTGTTGGAAATATGGTGACATCGTCATGAAAGTAGGAACTTGTGCTTTTCGAACATAATTATGGTGTCTGGGCACAAGATATGGACACTTGGCCAAAGAGCCAAGTGTTATGGAAGTTTACCAATTCTATAGTACCTTGAAGGATGATAAAGAACAAGTGGTGATCAATAGGAAAAATATGAGGTTGTTAGCATCATGATGACCTACATCCCCAAATTCCATGCCAGTGGAATTGACTGTCGAAATGAGGCTTGGAAGACGTTGAAGATGTTGTTCAACAAATTTGATGTAATTCATGGAACTTGAGAAAGAGTTGATGTCTCTTAACTCTCTGTCAGTACTCACCAAGAATGAATATTATTTCATTGGTGTGAAGGAGCATCAATTGAAGTTTGGAGAATGAGGGGAGGATTTTACGAAGAAGGAAAGTGAGTTGATCATGTTGATATTACTGAATCTAATGACATGTTGTGATGTCTTCTGCTCCACATTAAGGGTTGGGCATCAAGGAGCATGGCAAGGATGACACCTTATTGTTGTTTGTACTCTATTTATTAGATAGCGAGAAAGCTTCTCGAGGAAAGAAAGCTACATAAGAAACAATAGACAAACCTTACTAAGGGAAAGGGTAGACAAAGCTATTTGACGTCACGATTTGATTTCTTACAACACCGACTAAGGAAAGAATTGCAAAGATCATAAGAAGAAAGATGGTTATGATTAGTGGAAATCCATAAGGGTGAAGAACATGAAAGCCTTCATTATTATTGAAGATCGGGGCATTTTGAAAGGGCTTGCTTGAAGAAGATCAATGACCTAGAAGAGAAGATTAAAATTCTTGTAGGTGAATCTTGACCTCAAGAAAGTAAAGGAATTGGTCATCATACCTTCTTTGTTATTTCTTCTCATGTATTGCGTACATGTATTCACAAGGAATGGATACTAGATTCTAGTTGTTCACATTACATGGCTAAAGATGCTTCTCTCTTTACCTCCTTGAGTAAAGCCAAGGAAAATAATACATTTTTTGCAAAATATTATGCACTAATTATTGAAGGATGTGGAAAAGTTGGTTGTAAGAATGGTGTGATCATTAATGTGTATCATGTACCTCAACATAGTGTTAATATTTTGTCGGTTATTTGATGAAAAGTAATGTGATAGACTTATAAAATGTAGAGTCTAATAGTGGACGAGAATATGAGTGATTCCTTTGAAATTTGCATGGCTCATAATGATATTTTATGGTAAAGATTAGTGCCATATACTCAACAAAATGGAATTGCAGAAAGGGAGAAAAAAACTTTATGTTAGGAACCCATGTCTTTACTTTGT
>NWUY0300007466.1:41977-53241 GCA_004151065.3 Larix sibirica
TCAAGCCCATTAATATGTACCATATAATTAAATACGTGGTGGGATATAATCCACCTCCCTCATGAGCCACGTCTCATTAAACTAATTGCTTTATGCAATCAAAACTAAAGGAAATGAGTTGACAACATCGTCTCTTACTTTCTTATGTGTAAAAATAATCGTAATTTACTTTCTTATTTGTAAAAATAATCTAGTTGGAACGATACAAGTCATTAGGATTGTTTTGTTGTTTTAAGAAGGTTCGGTATAGATCAGATTTTTACCATTGAATTCCTTTCGCTCTAACTTGTGCACTCTCCATTTGCAACCGTAAAAAATATTCTCAACAATTCTTTTAACCTAATTGCGTGGAACCTCAATCAACCACTAAAATATTTTCCATATGTTTTAAGGCAATTACTAAAAGTTACTTGGTCGTTAGACATCACATTGTTATTTAAGGCAATTAGCTAAGGATTTTGGAATAATATTGCAACCCAAAAATTGGGGGATCGGCAACAATGGAGAAAGAACTTAGAGTTACAACACCAAAAAATGGAGGGTTTGTAATAATAGGGGACATGTTTTGTTCCTAATGTTAAAGATAACGCCAATTTGCTTCTTTCGGAATGGTTATTACTAGAATTACATCAAGGAAAAGAACATCTTCGTTGGGTGTAGGATCATATTTTTTCAAAAGACTTTCGCTCGACTAAAAACCCTCCGTGCAACCTCGACAATGTACCAGTATTTCAAGTGATCCTTTTCAAGTGTACTCGAGATATATATTATGATCACAAGAAGTGATTACATAGAGTACAAACCTTAAAATAATGATGGTTGTTATCCATTGAGAAATGAGGTTATTTGCCTCCGTACCCATGGACTAACCCATGGAATAATAATTATCCCTGGACTAATAATTCTTTCAAGTTCACATGTGGTAGGCATCATTCAAACATATGGAATAGGGTCCCTAGTACATAGAGAGTTATGATGAATTGTAATGGACATAGAAAAAAGATTCAAAGAAAAATGAAGCTTATTAATTTTCCTTCCCTAATGGACCATTTCCATTCAACATTTGTGCATAAAGGTAAGGCCTCTTCCTCAAATAATTTTGGTTATCTACCTCTCCCCATTGCTTCGCTTAGTTTCATAGTAGCCATCATCTACCAATCACCACATTGTTGTGAAGGTTGTGAGTAAGGGTGATTTCAAAGATCAAGAGGCAATATGGGTTTGCTCATCTTCCAAAAGAAAGAATGTTGAGGGAAGTTTGTTAAATGAGAACATTGGTGGAAGCACGGCTAGGGCTAATGTAGAGTGAAAAAAGGATAGTGAGTTGAACGACCAATCAAGAATTGTCAATCTTAAAAAGGAGGCAAGCAAGAGAGGAATGTTTCTTACAAGAAAGAAGCAAGACAAAAAAGAACAAAAAGAAAGCTACCTATTCAAAATTGCTTACACACAAGATGAAGATAGACATCAATCTTACTTTAGTAGAGCAAATAGCAATTGAGTATTATGAAACAAACAAACACTAATTGGTTGTTTTAATAGTAGAAAGTACTCTTGAATATCCTTGAGGTCGTGGGTTGATACCCAATGGAGTGGGCTTCTAGGATACATTACTCAACTATTTGTGGGGCAAAGGGACTCAACATATGACTTCATAACAAAGGAGGACAAGGAGATAGTGAAACAAAGGGGTTTGTAGTTTTGGGGCAAAAATGGAACTTATTTTAGAAAATTGGTGACCCAATCAAAGAAGGGGTCAATAAGCTTTCAATATGGATGAAACTTCCTTTTTAAGTCCTAGAATTTTGGAATAAAGAAGTCCTAAGACACGTTAGTAACAAAATTGGCAAAACTACACAAAAAAATTTGCAAAACTTCACAAAATTATGTGTGGAAATAGATTTAGCAAAAGGTTATCAAGCTGTGATCACCTTATCTGTTCACAAAAAATTTATCCAATGTAGTGAATGAATATTATGGCCATTTGAAGGCCATGTATCATAGGTTTAAGAATAATGTCAGAGAAGACATTTGTGGGGATAATCACATGATGGCATCAACATCTCAGTTTGAGAGGATGTCATTGGGAGACTTCAAAAAGTTTCAAGAAGGACAAGACACCACATCAAGAATCTACTAAGGATTTGGATCCAAATTCTAGCCAAGCCCAAATGAGGAGGTGGTATGGTGAGAGTCTTGGTAGTAACAATTGGAATCAAAGCTTCTTGTGCTTGAAAAGAAGGGGTTGGGATACCAAGGGATGGAATCATCGTGGGAGCTAAGGACCTTCAAGGGAAGAACTAACACAAGAAACAAGTGTCGAACCCACTCAAGAAGAAGTTCCAAGCTTATGGAATCAATAGACCCTATACCAATGATCTCTAAAGGAGGTATACTACCATATCAAACTCCAAATTTGAAGTGGGTGTTGCCCACTTCCTCTCCCTAGAGTTCTAGAACAATCTCTTGCTAAAAGTGTTGCTAACCCTAGATTGGGAAGGAAAATAAACATGTCAAATGTCATTTCAAATGTTGAGCAAGAAGTTCAAAGTGGAGGACTCAAATAGATCCTTGGAGCAAGAAAACCAAGGTCTTGCAAATTCTCACATACAAAATCAAGGGATAGAAGTAACCCCCAAAATTTCAGATATGGGGAGACAAAAAAAAAGGTAATCCCTGATTTATTTTTCAGGTAAGAAGCACTAGTTAAAGATCAAGCATGCATCTCTTTTTTGTTATAAAATCAACCTTGGATGGGAGTTAAAAGCTCTAAGCTAAGGAGACTCTTGGGAATAGTTAAGATAGGGTCCTTTCTTTAGATTCAAAGAAGTTTTGTAGTTTGATTCTTCCATCATGATCACTCTAAGCAAGGATCTTAGTAAGGTGATTTCCTTCCTAAATATTTATGGGCCCCTTCCTCAAAAGGCACAACTTTTGGGAAGCACTATATAGCAAAGGGATTTGGGGAGGGGAGTTGAATTAAGCCATTAAGGGAGCAAGGCATATGGGAAGAGAAAATTAGAATGCTAGGAAGGACCCTTTTGCAAACTATTTCTCCTTTTTTTAGAGATAACCCCTAGTAGCTTAGAACTTGGACCACAATGATGTTGAGTGACAACGAGTAGGGTAATTGTCATTGTCACTGCTAAGACACTGGATCAATTATTTTGGGTGATCACATATTGGTGCCATTGCATTGTTTAAACTTACACTGTAAACCATGGCGTTCATAGCATTTTCCAATTGTAATGGAATTGAAAAATGAACTCCCAAACTAGCATCCCCTTCAAGTTCAATCATCATTGGTTCCAATATGAGAAGTTTCGAAATATTGTTAAGTCCAATTGGGTACATTATAGCGTTGATTTGGAAGATAGGCCTATGCAACAATTTCAATACTTGAGGATAAGTTGGAAAGGATGTATGTTCCACTTTCCTTAGAGTCCTCTAAGGAAAAAACAAAGGTAGATACGATGAATTTGGAAAGGGAGAAACTAAGACAATGGGCATGGGAGGAACCTAGATGGACACATAAGAGTAGAACCATGTATGGTTTCAAGAAGGGGATAAAAGACATTTTTTCCAAGCAAGCCATATAAGAGATAGACTTAGAATGGCATATGGAGAATTGAGGATGCCCAAGTTGAATCCACATCTTTCAAGAAAATTTCAAAGGAACCTACTAGATATTACCAATCCATATATATTGTACAAAGTAAGCAAAGTATCAAAGACATACCAGCTATTAAATCTTTCTTTGATAATATAAAATAATTAGCAAAATCAAGGCTTGTGACAACATTCACATTGGAGTAATTTTAAGAAGCTTGGGGCACCTTTCACACTAACAAAACCCCATGCCCTGAAGGGTTAGTTGATTGAATTTTGCAAGGGTTTCTCACTACCGAACAATGATGGTTTTTTTAAGGCCACAAAGGAGTCGAGAATTGGTGAGATACTTTTGGGTGTTATGACTACTTTCATAGCATATATTATTTCAGGCCAATCCCACTATGTAACATTGTCTATAAGATCATTGCCTAGAAAATTCCTCGAGGACTCGAACCAACACTATCCTTTGGCATTTCAAAAGAGCAATGTCACTACCTCTAAGAAAAAAATTCACAATGCAATTCGATAGCTTAGGACATATTTTACTCCTTTAAGGTGGGAAAAAATAATGATTTCATAACAAACTTGGATTTATCAAAAGTTTAAAAAAGGGTGAACTAGGTGTATGTGACCTCATTAATGAGACATGTGAGCTTAAAACCTAATTTTATCAATTTGGCAACTAGTTTCTTCCAACCCATCAAGGGGTTGAGAAATGTCCACTCTCTCTGTTGCCCTTCCTCCTAGTTACATAAGGCTTAAGCAAAACCCTGACTCTTGAAAAGGATGAAGGGATTTGAAAGGAATCAAGGTAGCGACAAAGTTCTCGTCACTCATTTGCTTTTGTGGATGATATCTCATTTTTGGTAATGGATTTACAAGAGAGGCAAGGAAAGTTTTTGGAAGGAGCACTTGAAGTTTTTTAGCTAACCCACTAGAATGGAGATTAGTGCTTCCAAATTCACCACTATCTTTCACTTAGGTCCTCTATCCAGCAAGCAAATGATCAATGTGTTTCTCCCATGGAATCCTTCAAATATTTAGAGTTAGATCCTGAACCAAACAATCATGGTATGAAGCACTAAACTAGCTCAAAGATGATCTTTGGGGGAAGAGGTAGTGTTGGTGAAGAGTGCATTGGAGGCAATACCAATTTTGGATGGACATTGCTTTAACCTTAATGCAGTAATTCATAACATTGGCAGGTTATCCTTTTATTGTAAAAAAGTTCGTGTGGGGTGGGCCACCCTGTGGTCAACTAGGAACAACTAGCACAACCCAAAGCTTTCGGAAGATGATGAGATTAATCTCTAGAAAAGGGTTGTGGCAAAATATCATCATAAATAAATATCTCCACTTGATCACTGATGGAAAGGATTATCTCCCTGTATCATAAACTATCGACGAGTCCCTTTTCTAGACGGTCATGGTAAGAGGGGATCATCTTGTTTGGAGGATTATTGCACCGAGAGGAGCGAGGTGCTCTACAACCCAGTATGGGGGAGATGTTGTCACGTAACATAGCGTTATGCCAAATGTAAAAAGTAATTAAAAGTAAAATCATGTTATCTCATGTAACATAAAAATTTAAAACCAAATGAAAATTAATTAAAAAAATCCATTTAGGCTCATAAAACAAAAAAATTAAAACCGGCATAGATCTATGCTGGTAGACAGCTCTCTAGTCAAGATAGGCACTGGCCCTGAACCTTTGATAGGCTTGCATGTAGATTTCCAGATGCCCTTGGATCTTGTGAAAAACCTTCATTCTAGGTAAGTCAGTCATTGGCCAAATTTACTATCATGTACCTAATAATAGATGCGGTCATAATTGAATGTCAAAGGATCAGATAGGACTGGAGAACAGACATTGCTGCGTGGGACAGCTACAAAAGCACAATTGGGAAAGGCAGTTATCATTCTCAAAGAGCCAGATTTATTGAGATGGGGAGCTAATACTTCTTCAGGGGAATATATAGTAAATGTGGGCTACAAAGTTACTTGCTCCTCCAATGAGGTGAGATGACAGAAGTGGTCGTGCCCAAAGCTTTGGAAAGTCTGAGTGCAGAACCAAAAAAAATACAAGGATATTTATGTGGTTCGCATCGGAAAGATAAGGTGCTCGCTTGGAAGAAACTTCAAAAGGGAGGTTGGTCAGGCCTTGGAAAATGAGATTATGCCAGGAGCATGAGAACATTTCACCCCTGCTTCACTGCCACTTCACAAAAAGAGTATGGACTTCAGTCAAATCCCGAAAACATGTGGAAGTGATTGGAGTGGATATTCTCTTGAAGTTTTAAAGACTTGGTTTGAGAAGCACAAGGATGAAGAGGTCCGGATTCTTCCTTTCCTGGTTGGATGGTCTATTTGCCTTTAAAAAAATTACTATATTTTTCAGGTCCTCAAAATATGTCTGAGGAAGATTTTTTATAGGTTCAAGCAAACTTGGCATCGCTGGACTCCAATCAGTATTTTGAAACCCACTGGGAATGTGGGCAGTAGCTATGTTTAACCTTGGCATTGATTTTACTTCTGATATTTGAAAAAAAAAAGAAAAGGTGTTTAATAAAAGAAGTATTGGTAGTAGCATGAATTCATATGGACGGTTTCGAAACCTGGGTGGGTGATCACAGCTCTTTGCAAACACAAACAGCAAATAAAGAGTATGAAGTGAATGCCTGCACTGAGGGATAAAGAAAATTCTGGAGTATTATTAAGATTAGATACTACAGTGAAATAATGATCGAAAGACACAATAGGAACAATATTGTTAGCCAAATTCTGAGGATTACCATACAAAGGGAGCAGTTCGTGTAGGGGTGAAATCCCTGACATTGCGCGATGGGGAGCTGCCATTTTGTAGCTGTAAGGGTCACAATAGCTTCAAAGAGAAAACAATATAATATTGTAGAGGCCACACCTAGGAACTCAAATCCATGCATTTTCATTAGCAAGCACAAGCACATGAATATAATGCCATTGAAAGAGTCGACATAAACGAGATGGGAAAAAGATAACAAATCGAGCCACCAATGCTTCAAAGAATTTAGGAGTAATCCACTGAACCAAACTGAGGAAAACATCATGTTTGAAATTTAATATAGTAGATATTACCACCAAAGAATGCAAAGCATATTCAGCATTGGTTTTTATTTTTTTATATTGAGCTGATAAATTCAGGTCTCAAACATAACTTCACACTAGCAGTATTTTATCTCCAGAAGCTATCCAGATTACAATCAGATCGCAATTCAATCTATCAATGTCTCAGGCTAAGCACATTATAGACAAAATCCGATCTTGATAACTTTCATAAACATGGAAATGCTTTCAGCTAAATGTGTTTCAATAGCTACCAAGCAAACAAGTTGATGCATGAACAAAGATTGATTTGCATCGTTTAGATAATCTACACACTAACCATGACAATGCTTTCAGTTTAAATATGATTTCATACCATCCTGACATACCAGCTGACGTATATACAGGGATTCTAAATCATAAAATTGTGCATCGCCTAATTTTCTAGATAATGAAACTTTTGCATCATTTAGATATTATAAATCGTAGAGAACTGTTTCTTTGATGGAAAAAGGAATTGAAACATAAGGCCCTATCCAACATGCATTTTGTGCAATTTGAGTCCCCCCGGCTCAAATCAAAATCAAATCCATGCAATAATCAATCATAAAACTCTTTTCAACATTCATTTTATGCAATAATTTGATTTGAATGTAAACACTTAGTTTGCTTTTTTATTTGGCATCATTTCCTACTTATTAGGGATTTCCTAAATTTTAGGACTTACATTCTCTCAGTTCTTCAGATTCCTCTTGCATAGTGCCCTCCACCTAGAGAAGTAATTCTCAGATCTACTCAAGGTCGCTTTATGCATGTCAATGAAATTTTAATATGCATATCGCCTAAGTGGGGTGACTGTCCAGAGATAGACAATTTGTCAGTTAATAAGAGTTATAAGAAAGATAACTTTTTTATGCTCTGATTTTCTCTCTACTACACTTGGCTGCTTGAGAAAAGGCATGCAGAGAGTTCAGGTGCCAATTATGTGAGGTGAAGTCACTCAAAGAGGTCAGCCTGCTATGCTAGGCACTATCCTCCCTTGTTATTCATTCATTGTAATCATTTTTCATGCTAATGGTACTTTTATGAGTTGAGCCTGCAAATCAGTTTGTTACTTTGTGATTTTCAGGTGGTCTCAGGGGATGTGACTGATTAAGGGGGACTCTAATTTTATCCCTTGGAAGTTTATGTTGCAGATCCTCATGGAAGAGCTTGATTTATGAGGCATACTGAAGAGTTCAGTGACCTCCAACTGATACTCAACAGTTACTTCAATATGAAGAAAAAAAAATCGGTAAGGCTAAGAGATAATTTTGGTCTCCTAGGTGAAAGACCATTTAAATCTTCACATTGCAAGGAAATGAACTAAGCATCAATTCAAGGCGTTCACTACTCTTTATCAAAGTGTCAACATTTGCTGGGAAATGCTTCTAAAGAACAAGCTATCCCAAGTATGCATAAATGATTCAAACACCATGATAAGCTACCTCACAAAGACTACCAAGCTTAGAGACCAGTGCTGCCATTGGTATGAAGATAGAAGATGAGAAATTAGTGCCTATTGCACTAGATGGCTTCTCTCATGTATAGGAAGCTTTTGTTCAAGGAGTCTATGCTCATGCAACCCTCCCAACTTATAAGCAGCACTAGGACATTTTTGTCCAAGAACAAACAACATTAAAATCAGATTCAGCCCAAAGAGTAGAGCACCGAGACACCTAGCTCGCATTGGGAAGATGAAGAAAGATGGGAAGAAAAAAAAATCTACAAAGAGCAAGGAGGAGGCATTCTTTCTTAATTCCAGTTCTAAGAGTTAAGTAACTTGTTACAAATGTCACAAGAGAGGACACTATGCTAATGAATGTTTAGAGAAGAGAATATCTAGACAAGGTACAGCGGGTAGGCAGAGATAGAAACAAGGAGTGCAGATACTTCTGCTGAAGTGGATGGGTAGGTATTCACATTAGAAACCATTATTTCCATGATTTCAGCTCACCACCAATACTACCTCATGTGTTGGTTGATACATTGATAGTGAAGCATCACATCATATCCAATAGTGAAGCATCACACCATATGTTATATAATTGGAAGTTTTTCAGCAAGCTTCACAAAAAAAAGGCATGAAAGTGACCCTAGGTGATGATACCACCTAACTAATCACTGGAGTTGACACTACCTATCAAAATGTCTCCAAGTTTCCAACTGGCGTTTTTGAGTTGCATGTTTGTTTTGTGCCTGGTTTGACTGAGAATCTCAGCAATTACAGATATGAATTGTCAAGTTTAGTTTGATGAACCATGCTCTGTAATAAGAGATTTCAGCAAAGAACCCACTCAGGTTTTGTCCAAACGGGCACACGAATGAGGCCTTTATAGGTTTTTTGCGTGATTGGAAAATCATAGAGCTTAAGGGCAACTTGTGTCAGCTATGGCACAAGCATTTAGATCATTTACACTATGCAACTCTTCCTCTCTCGAAGAATATGGTGCAGAGATACCCATATTTAAAAAAGCTGGAGCAGATTGGTGTGTGCAAAGGTTGTGCACTTGGTAAGCACTCCAAGACTACCATTTCTTCTAATGAGTGGAGGTCGCTCAAGTTGATTCAATCCAACGTTTCCTTTATTTACGAGTTCTCTCATAAACATTGCATCAAATGTTCAGGAAATATAATGAATTTAGAACTTTGACTGAGACTGTAACAGGAAGAGGATCAGTCGGAGAATGGAGGAGAATACACCTTCAAAGAGTTTGATTCTTATTGCAGGGAAGATTGAATTAAGAGTGAACTTTTGGTACCATATAACCACAGTAAAATGGACTTGTGAATCTAAAGCACAGATCCATTATTAGACAAGAAAAGACATGATTCATGGCATGGACTTCCCGTGTGTCTATGGGATGAAACTTGTAATACTACACATTAAATAGGCGTCAGCACAAGATTCTTGGGGACAAAACACCAGAGACCACCTTTACTAGTGAGAAGCCACAAGTATCTTGTTTTTTTGTGTTTCAGTTTGATTCTTATTGCAGAATAGATCGAATCAGAGTGAAATTTTAGTACCATATAACCGCAGTGGAATGGAGTTATGAAACCAAAGCACAGATCCATTATTAGACAACAAAGGACATGATTCATGGCATGGACTTGCCATGTGTCTATGGGATGAAGCTTGTAATACTACATATTAAATAGGTGTCTGCATGAGATTCTAGAGGACAAAACACCAGGAGGCCTCCAGTAGTGAGAAGCCACAAGTATCTGATTTTCATGTTTTCCAGTTTCTAGTTTAAATACATGTTCTTGATGAGAAACTGACTAAGTTTGAACCCCCTAGTATCGATGGGTTTTTGTAGGCTATAGTGAGAGTTCCAAAGGCTACCAAATTTATATTCCAGCGCAGTGGAAGACAGTGGTGAGTTGTAATGTGAAGCTCAATAATGATGGACGGTCTTGAAGTTCACAAGAGCCTCCTACAGTGATTGAGGAGGAAGAAAAACCTGTTGTACCAAATTCAGATCTGCAACCAGATGAGAAATCAAATTTATCAACAAAGGAGAGACCCTATCAACAAAGGAGGAGAGACCCCGCCACCCTCCAGTTCAAAGATGGTTTACCCAAGTCTTGCGGGATGCAAAAAAAGTTGGACCACCTAAATTTACATTCGGAGTTAGTCATCCGCCTAACAAGTTCCCAACTTATTTTGCATTGATGACTTGTACATTTAAGACCAAGCCTTCTAGCTTTGAGGCAAAAACTCCCATTTTCAGAATGATGTCTAAGAGATAGTTTCAAGACCGATTGGCAAATCAATGATTGAATCCATATGGCTCTAAAGAATTAGGCATAAAGCTGATGGGACCATAGATAAGCACAAATTTGGGTTTGTAACCAAATCATTCTCTCAAAGAGAGGGAGTTGACTATGACAAGAATTTTGCTCCAATTTCCAACTATACATGTATTAGATCCATTAGGCTGTTAAAAAGTGACAACAAGGTCCGTCTTCCTGCATTGCATGTGTCCTTCCATGCAGAATACTTAAATGAAGAAGCCAATTGCATTTAATGTATTTTTCCTAAATTTTACTTTGGAAAATATATTAAAGTGATCTAATTATTAATTGACTTGTTATCACACTATCTCTAGCTGTTNTTGTGAAGCCAGGACGATTGAATGCAGGACCTGATCATTTGTCAAGGATTGAGTCAGGAGAAGAACCTAGTAATTTGGAGAATAATCTATGAGATACGCAGTTGTTTTCTATCCATATTGCATATGAATACTTCAGAGATATTGTAGAATTTCTAACTATAGGGTTAACACCTATCGAACTTACTATGCAGCGGAAGAAATAGTTAGTAGTAAGATCAGCTGACTTTACTCTAATTGCTGGACAATTATACAAACTGGGACTAGATGAAATATTGAGAAGATGCGTACTAGAGCACAAGATACCTATTATACTTGTCGAATCACATCCAAGAGTATCTAGAGGACACTACACAGGAAGAGATACTCCACAAAAATTTTTAAGAGAAGGACTATGGTGGCCTACGATACACA
>NWUY0300007475.1:22908-44794 GCA_004151065.3 Larix sibirica
AAGATTAAAAAATTATTTAATTTTTTATTATTATCAAATATATTGAAGTGACAACACCTTTATCTGTAACTTTGAATATTTAATATGCAAAGTTTCATGTAATAACCCTATCACTTTAATATTTCAAAAAGATTAAAAAATTATTTAATTTTTTATTATTATTAAATATATTGAAGTGACAAAACCTTTATCTGTAACTTTGCATATTTAATATGCAAAGTTTCATGTAATAACCTTATCACTTTAATATTTCAAAAAGATTAAAAAATTAAAAACTCTAAAAGATAGCAAAAATATATAAAACTTACCAATAACTAACCTACCGCAGTAATTAATGTTATATTAAAATGTAAGTAATGAAATTTAAAATATTTTTCAACTCTATCGCTTTAATGTTTAAAAAAGATCACAGAAATTAAAAACCTCTCCAACATAGAAAAGGTATACAAAGCTTACCACTAACCAACCTACTACAGTAATCAATGTTATATAGATTAAAATGTAAATAATGAAATTTAAAATATTTTTCAACTTATACAAGTGTTCATTACTAACTTCTATATATTTTTTTTTAAACTTCTAATTACTTATTCTTCTGGAAAGGTAGCAAAACCACCAATTTAGTCACCTCTTAATGCTTATTCATCACCTAAAAAATAAAAATAAATAATATTTTAACTAAAATAAAATAGTATATAATGAAGACTAAAAGCCTTAGTTATAACTATTCTAAAAATGAAAACAATAATGTAAAAAACTATTATGATGAAAATAAATAGTATATTAAATAATCATAATAAAATATAATGAAAATTAAAGATATTAAATTATATTTATTTTTAATGTAAATTCAATAAAGTTTGCATATTAATTAATAGATTAAATCTTTATTCTGATTCAAATTATTACAAAATAATTACACAATTTCAATATTAAATAATTAAATTCCAATACAACATTTTTATATATGAATAAGTTTTTTTTTTAATTTATACTTGTATGAATATATTTGTACATAGAAAATATGCTTAAGGAAACATGTCACTAATGATAAATCTTCAAATGGTTCAGTTTGGAGATGTATGATTTTGTAGATGAAGAAGGAAAAAGTGTTAGGTGTATATGACAAGATGCAAATAAATCTTCTTCCATTGTAAAGTGAAGATAGTAGACTATGAATCCACATGACATATGACTTATTTAGACAATGTCATATGGAAGTGGTGAGACTTATATTCTTGAGTATTTTATTCCAATTTTTATTTAATCTTTGAAAATATAAGAAAATATAAAAGAAAATAACTTGTAGTGCCTAGCCCACCTATTAAGTCCATGTTTGAGTTTTTAGGATATTAAGACACTTACGAGTAAGTTAGAATCAATTGGTATAATGTATATTTAGGTAAAGTGTGTTTCTTTAGTATGCATTAGTATGCATTTGTACATATATAATACGACAANTTTACTTGCATTCCTGTTGCAAAACTGAATAACCAGAAAAGGTCTTTAATGCCTCTAGTCTCTTCTACCGAATTTCTCGGGAAAAACTGTGCATCATCCATAAAGAATATATGTGTCGCCCTAACTTCACTCTGCATTATTTGAATATTTTCTACATTATATATACACATGTACCTTGATCGGTTTTTTATTTTTTAATTTTTTTATTAAATAATTTTTTAATTTTTTTCAAAGTATCAATCGAAGAAATACAAAAGATGTAGAAACTCTAAAGTTCATGTTTTCTCATTCCTTGTATATTTACTTAAGTGGGTAAATGCTAAGAGGAAGTTGACAAAATGGTTAAAGTGCATTTTAAAAATTATTTTTCATCGTTATCATGGAGCAAATTTTTATGGACAACATTATGGATTACTTTTATATTTTCTTATGTATCTTTGTAATGTTTATATGTACATGATTTGGTAAAGTAATATGATGCCTGACAACCAATGGGGAAATTTTTAATGGGTTGTAGACCAGGTTTGGGATTGGATTCATTTTTACCAAATAATTAAGTTAATAGATACACTATTTACATTTCAATCATTATCAAATCATCTTTGGACATGTTGTAAATCAACAAGTATAGTAAAAAGAAAGAAAATGACTAAAAAATATTATGTTATTGGCTATTTAAATTTAGATAGGCATGAAAGTATTAACAATCCTTTATGTATACTACATCTTATTAAGTATTTTTATCTCAAATATGTATTAGATACAAATTTAATTTTTATGTATACTAACATTTTATTAAGTATTTTTATCCCAAATATGTATTAGATACAAAATTTACTTCCTATTTATGGGAAGTTGAATGCATAGATATATGTAGGCCTTAATACATTGCTAGGAATCCAGGTTTTATGAAACTGATTTTCAAAGCTACTAATTTACCAAAGTGTTTTAGTGGAAGTGGTGGACGAATCCTTTTATAAAAACTTAAATTGTAATAACTTTAATATAGCTACTGCATCATTTTTGAATGACTCATATACATTAAAGGAAAAATGACATAAAAATGCACCTTCCATTTGATGACAAACTCAATGTCACATAGAACAACATCAAGAAATTTTTATTTTAAATAAAAGAGAATAATGTGCACACTTTTAGATCATGCCTTGTAGATAACAATCCACGTTATTTAAAGTCCAAAAAATTTAGATTCCATCATTTTCTTTTAATATCCAAATTACACATTGACATTTGATACAATTCAACTATAGAGCAAAGGAACTATGTAGGGACTTTTCTCTATGTATAAAATTTATAAATTAATTCTAAATTTTAAATTTACTTTTACTTCTATCACAATGCTCTATTTCTTCTTTTAGCATTGAATGTACCTTGTTAAATTCAATCATCTTTATTCTCTTTGTTGGTGTTGGGAGGCATCTTCCCAAGTCATCCCAACATAAAGAAATAATATTTAAATGTATTAATAATGTTATAATTAATATCATGAATTTTAACTTATGGTTATTCTATCATATATGGTATATTATAAAGTAGTAATCATCACTATCTAAAAACGATTAAAAAAATTAACATTCTTATTAGTGATTTACTACCCATCCATCATTTTATTATTATTATTCTAAGTAATGTTTTTTAATTTCTTCCTTGACTTTTTTTAAACTTTATTCTAAATTAATTGTTATAGAAACTCAAAAAAATATTAATAAAAAATATAATTTAATTATTCTTAAAAAAAATTCATTCTTTTTATTTATAAAGTTTCTATTTGTTTTCATATGAATTATGGTACATCAAAGAATTTTGTAAAAACATCATGCCTCTCAATTATGCCATTAGAATGACTACTTATTAGAAACATGTTTTTTCAATTAAAATCATTAGAGAGTAGAAACATGGTTTTCCATTTAAAGTAAATTGATGTGTCTTGTTAAATTGAGTTTTCCCTATTTCCTTATTAATGATTTACTGCCTATCCATGTTTTTAAATTTCTTGCTAACAATATATTTTTTAAACCTTTTTCTATATTAACTGTTATGGAAGCTCAAAAGATATGATATATATATATATTCTTTTCGTATGAATTACTGTACAGAAAAACTTTGTGTAACATGGTTTTTCCATTAGAATTATTAAGTCTTTTGTATCTCACTAGTATAGAGTTAATATCTCAATGCACTCTATAAACAATAACATAGTTTACTTTTCAGTTTTGTGAGTGTGTGCGTGAGATGTATTGGTTCACTAGTAATGTGCCAATTCCATAGATAGTATCTTCGTGTTAGTAATGCTCCATCTACATTCGTGGAGAGGTAGAATATGGATTTTACGAAAGAATATATCATGTGCACATTTTTCGACCATGCATGGTAATAATATTTTAAATAGAGAAAATAAAATCATTTCTCATTTATTATAAGAGAATATCAAAAGTCATGTACCTTTAAAAAAGAATAGGGGCCCGGGCGATCACTAATATTTTAAAATTATGACACAGGATTATTGTTTCACCTAATAACATCATAGCGGTTATGTTTTTGAAATTGTTATGAAAAAATTATATTATTTTATTAATTAATAATTAAATGTTTATGTAATGATGACTTCTTCTCCTACAACTTTTCTCAACTCGTGCTCAAGTCTTGCTAGGCGTACTCGTATGTGGTTGATTTCATCTTCTTCTCATTGTAAAATCTATGTTTTTTTTTAATAGAAAACACAAAAAGTAACAATAAAGTTAAAATATAAAATTATAAAGTAGATAATATTTTAAAAATCTATATTTATATTAAAATATAAAAACATTGATAAATCTTACTATAAAATATTTAATAATATTTTTATAAAAATATTTAAAATAAAATAAAATAAAAATAAATAATATTTAAAAAATAATAATAATAATAATAAATTAAGTAAGAAAAAGTAACAATTAAATGTCGACAACTACGAACAGCATTAAACACCAGAGGTTGAAAAATGTCCGTACAGCAGTGAAGTGTCCCCGTTAACCCAGCGAAGGCAACTTCCCGGAACCTTCCTCTCCTCCGCATATGCTGTTGCATCAGTGCATTAGATAACAACGTAACAACGTGGAGGATCACTTTCCGCATCGATTGTCATGGAAGTTGTGTGAGCGGTGTTCGATTCCCACCAACACCAATTCTGATCCTTTCGTATCTCCAGGACTCTCCTTCCGATGCACGCCTTCGCTTTCAACCGAAAGATATGCGCCGCTTCATTATTGGATCCATTCAACACAGACGACAGTCTTCTTGACGAAACGATGATACTTTCCCCTCAATATTCACTACAATTAACTTATTAATCTTTTCTGCAAACATTTGCAGGTTAGTGAAAGTTTATTTTTCTTGAAGGTTTTCGGAAATGTTCTAATGGATGTACAGTTTGGTTGATTTCTTCTAATTTTTACGTTTTCCCTTTTTAAGAAATTAGACCGGGCAATTCATATTAAGCCTAGAAGGGGAGTATCTGCTCCTTTTTCTTTGGTGCATTTTGCATTTTAGTATTGGCTATGGCACGGGCAGATCTCTTCTCGGTGCCTCATATTCTGTGCATCTTAGTTCCAAACCTCGAAATGTTAGCTCTATGGACATAAAGCGGTTGTGTCGTGAGGTTTAGGGCGGATTCTCACAGGGGGTTATAGTGATATTAATTTTGATCATATCGTGGAATTTGACGATTTTTAAGCTATTTCGCCCTTTCTTTTAGTAAGATGAGCCATTTTGCGCCTCCTTTCATCAAATTCCCTGGGATGAGTTTAATTATGATCAATCTTCTCAGATAGCTGAAATTCAAGTGACGAACTTGCAAAAGGCATCAGCTACTTTTAAGACGAGAAGAAAAATTGCGGTTTTTTTCCCTTTTCAATTTAGTTTATTGCGTTTTTTTACCTTTCCAATTTAGTTAAGGAAAATGCTTTTCTTAACTATTAAATTGAGCAAAATATGTACATTCAGAGCATTTATAAAAAAACACTGGACAGCAGTCACCGTAAAGTAGTACGAAAATGGCTTCAAGTTTTATAAAAAAACTATTTCAAAAGTCTGTGTAGAATCCGTTTCCTATCTGCACGTCAAACTTGAAAATGCCAATCCACACTGGAAACGTCAGGAGACCACACCGGAAACTGCATTGTTTCTCCACAAATTGCAAGCTGGAAATTATGTATAAACAGATCCCACAAACTGCAGATAGTTTGTAAACTTCTACTATTGTATTTATCTGCAGAAATATTCTAAGTATCGCCTTTTAGCCTTTTCTTAGCCTAAAAATATCTTCATCCGAGTATTTCCTAATTCTCAATACAGCTGCGGATAAACTTTCTGTTACTAAGTTCATGGAAGGCTGAAGACTATTTATTATTCTGAATTGACTCAGATGACGGTAGGTTATGTTACCAGAAATGTAAAAGGGAATGAGAAATGGAGTCTAAAGGTTTGGCATACAAGAAAATGAAGAGAGAAAAAACAGCACTGAATAGGATGATCAGGCTTTGGCAAACCTTATCATTACAGTTTGAACCTTCCCACGGATTTTGGTTCATATGGACATTAGAGGCGATTTGTCAGATCATATAACTTTGGAATGTGGTGGGAATGAATGGATTTAAATTATGAATTATGACAACATTCATTTCAACGAGCATTTTTTTCATCAGATTGGCATCTTAAGAGATTATGCTCTGAAACGGGTTGCATACAATGGTAGAAGGGGCCCTCTGAGCTCAAAAGGGCGTCTGCTTGCACACGCATTGGTAAATGTGTACTTCATGATGGATTGGGTGGAGGAGTTTGTGCATTCAAAGAATGTTCTGGAAAGAGCAAGGAAGGATCGAGCCTCCTATCTCATTCCAAGTGGCTTAGGGCCTTTACTTGCGGGGATGCCTTCAGTACCTGGCTTAGGGCCTTTATTTGCATGGCCATTTATTGATTCAGTATCTAGCATGGAGGCTAAGGATGACTCCAAAATCACCGCTCCTAAGACAATGTCTCCTCATCAATCAACAAAAAATGAGTGGGATTGGTTCGTTTCATTCGGGAGTCCAAATTGTGTGGCAATTCAGGGAGGAAACATTGAGCTTATGATTCATGGCTTCGATTTATGTTGTGAGCTTCCTTATATAATTCCATATATTTTCTCACTCCCCAGGTCTAACAGATTGATGGATGTAGATCAGTTGAGGAAAATTTGGATGATGCGAAAAAGCAATCAATGCACAGGAAAAACTCATCTAAATGGAGGGGATATTTGAAAAACAAAGGAAGAAATGACCCACATCACATATGGTTTCTCGAGAAATGGTTTCTAATGCCTAGAGGAGATAAGATAAGATAAGATAAGATAATTTACTAATGTCCAATCACCTATGAATGATCACAAAGTTGGTTAAGGAACTCAAAACTTAGGCTTAAGAAATCCTTGNCAAATGACCACAAAAGTAGGTCAATGGGACTAAAAGGATACAAGCAGTATAAGCACAATGTGGGAGTTTAAGCGTTTCTTTTGTCATTGCTGTTTCTGGAGCATTTCTTCAACGGAACAAGGCCCCCCGTTTTATTTCTGGTAATAAAGATGGTAGGGCATCGACAATCACTACAAGGACCATTTCAGGGGCATTGCTACTTTGAACCGGGTCAGGATAGACATACCTATTCTTGTCTTGATGATCACATGGTAGTTCTACACATTTTTCCACAGTTCCATGATTTGCATCACTTTAAGATGTCAGTCCCGGTGATGATATTTCATTAGCAGGATGATATGCAAACCTATAAGGTTGTGTTTAAAATGTGCTTTAGCTGATTTTTCCTAATTTCCTATCTTTACTGAGTTTTCTTTTGAAGAAGAATTCTGAATTTTCTGATTGTTTTACTAAAATTTCTGCTCTCTCTCTCTCTCTCTCACACACACACACACACACACACACGTGCGTGCTCTTGCACACCCCTGTGAAACAGGACGTGCCCTAACAATCCTGCTAGTAGATTGTCCAGTGTGTCGGACACTTGGACACTTGCTGTTCGCATGTCGGACACTTGTGTGACATGTGTTCTGTGCAAGAACACGTGTCTCATGCATGTCTGATACTCAAACAACATGTTTCCTGGCATGTTGCATGTGTGTACAACACTTTGAAACAACAAGTGTCTTGATGTGTCCAACACTTTGAACACCGAAAAATGTTAAATAATAAAAAGCTTTGTGCTGATGTGTCCCAGCATGTCAATAATGCATTCCGATGTGTATTTGATGTAGTCCTATTTTTAAATATTAAAAAAATTTACAGTTTAATGTTTATATTTTATTTCTGTAATGTTTATATATATATATATATATGTTCACCTGTGTCTTGTTTTAGGGGTTTTCAAATCCCGTGTCCATGTGTCCACTGTCATGTGACTTAGACACACACAACACACATATAAATATAAAATTATGATGTCACTCCCCCGATTACTAAATTTGGGATGGCTGCCACATCTGTACCTGATCTTCTGCTGATTCCAATCTGCACGCATGATTTATGTATCCTTGTAATTTTTTTAACAAAGTCTAGTGCCTGCTAGCCTGCGCAGTCCATCCATAAACAACCTATAACTTAACCAGCAGCAGGAGTCGTGCCTGTATTGGGTTACAAAAGATATCATCAAGTAAAGTGTCTTTAAATCTCTAGCTAGATTATATATATTATCTCTAGATTTTTGGATCTGTGAAGTAGATTGTCAGAAACTTGAAGGTAAAAATGATACAGATTTAGACTTTTAGTTAAACTAAGTTTGGTTTGCCATGTGAGATGGAAAGTTAAATTACTCAGATAAAGCTTATGTCAATCTAAGAAGCAGTGGGAAATAGTCCTTACCTTCCCAAAATTGGTTGATAGAATCCAGTGAGAAGCAGATATTAAATCAAACAAATAATAGTCTAGACTCTAGTATAACGAGTCGTTGGAACTTGGAAGTTGCCAAATTTTGACTGAATTGTGCAGTTCCTTAAAGCACCCTATAATCAGCTATAGCAATTCTTTACACTCAGGCTAACTTTGTAGTCTCTGATGAGTTAGGTTTGTGAAAATATGATAAAGGTCATTTCACAGTGGCTATCATGACGGATTCCCTAAACTCAAATGCCCCTGTAAAAAGGCTTAAAGTTGTGGAGATGTTTTAAAAACAAGCATGATTAAGTCGATTAAATTCAAGTTTATGCTTTACAGAAATAGTACTCTTCAACTTAGCACAATACAAAACCCCTTTAATGCGTACAATAATTTATCTTTCTCTATGAAGCGATCCTATATTTTGCAGACTATATTAATGCAAGCACAGTTAATTTTCTTAAAGTAAAAGGCAAGGTTCTTCAAGAAGCTGTTAAAGACTGATATGCTGTCAATCTGACGAGTTCTCAATCTAGATTTAATGAATTCCTAGCATAATGCCTCAGGAAATCAAATAAAATCAGTTGTAGTTTGCTTAGTCATCCTCTGTAAAGCAGCTTTTATTTTAACATAACCAGCTTTCCAACTTTAGTTTTAGTCTTGAGGTGACAAGACATCACAAGTTTGTAAAGAAACCCTGGAACATAAGGGAAATTTAGTTTCTGTAGCAAAATTCTCCTCTATCAACAGCCAGCCCATTCTTCATCTTGGTGAAGGCTTTCATTCTGTTTGCCAAAACCCATTTGTATAATTAAGCTGGCTGTTGGGCTTTTGCTGCAAAATATTGTGTTGATTTCACAGTAATTCTACTAATCAATTCTTAATGAGGTGACTATGAAATTAGGTACAGCACACATTAGTATAGGCATCTCCACATACCTGTGGTTATGCATGATAATGCACGGATGCTTAATGCATATCAATCATGGATTACACCCTCAAGTACTTTTAACACCAAAGGGGAACAGAAACATGATAGACTGTGTTTCTGGGATATGATTTCATGAATTTTTAGCTAGTTTAGTATACATGTTTAGATTAGACTTGCACAACTTATCATATTAATTTGAAATTTTAGTAAAGGCAGCAGATCATTCTATTGGAGTTCTCTTGCTGATATTAGGCAATGCTAATACCCTGTCACAGCACATTATAGACTGCATATTTATTTACATGTACTTTGCTTTAATTAGTTGATGATTAACAAATACCATGGATTTTGTCAGTGATTGTACCCATATTTGGAATGGGATGCATGATATAGTTTCTATAAAGATGGACGATGTTGCTGGTTCAACAACTCAGAGAAATATTGGTCAGACTCAGATAGAAGTAAGTTCTTTGATATCTTGTTTAAGAAGATGTGAAGTATTTGCTTTCTGCTGTAATAAATTTTAAAGTATTAAATTTCTATTATTTCATTTTTTTACTTTTCTCAACTTTGCAAGGCATTTCTTGAATGATTAAACTAATACTAATTTTTGTTAACAATGCTTGAACAATATCCATAGTTTGTCTTCTGGAGTCTTGACAGACTAAAAAGAAGCTATTATGGAATTTGTAATGACTGGTCTAGTTAAGAAAATTATCTTCATGGAGCACTTCTCTGCTTTTCAATCAACTTCATTTTGTTTCTATTTGCTCACATTAGCATTTTGTGGGCACTCTATAGATGGGATCGTCGGATTATGACAGAGACAATGAAAGTGAGGATCAGATCCTTATAAGCCCTTCAGATGCTGATAGAAAGGATCATGAATTCAAGTCTACAATGAATGGACCATTGGTGGACGTCTTGAACAAGTGGACATTTAGAAGAGTGAAAAATCGAATATTCGAAAGCATACACATTGTCACAATGCAAAACAAATTAAATTTGTTGCTTCCTTTTGGTCCCGCAGCAGTGATTTTAGCTCATTTATCGAAGGGGAACCATGTAAGTGAGAAAAAGTGTTAGTTTGTTGATCTTTTGTTTATATTAGTTAAAAAAATCACAATGGCTTTTAGCTTGCATATTTCCTTTAATAACATGGGTTTTAAGAAGATGCTTTTAGCCAGTTGCTTTGCCATAGAGAAATGAATCTTTGATTGTTCTTATTAGGAAGAAGCTTTTTCTCCTATTTTGGGGCAAATATAGTAGAACACATGTAAATTTTATCATTGTTGTTTTGTTTTTAGCTCTACTTCTAACACTAATGTGAATATTATATACATTTCAGGGATGGGTTTTCTTTTTCAGCTTGTTGGGCATAGCACCTTTGGCCGAGCGACTAGGTTTTGTAACAGAGTAAGAGATACTGATGGATATCCTTAGGAATTGGTATCATAGTCCTTTATGTTGTTGAGGTTTATGATGGCATTAGTTGATACACTTTCCTTTGGTTTTGTTGTGCAGGCAGCTAGCATTTTTCACTGGTCCCACAGGTGAAACTCATTTCTAATTTAGTGCTTTCTTCCCTATCCCATTCTTTGGAATTTTTTGTCAACATGCATTTTTTCAAAGAAAAATGAAATTATATTAGTGAAATATTCAAATTATAGAAGTGGGCTCTGTTAAGATGGCAAGGAAAGATGCATTCTCCGGAATACTCAATTGTGCACCAGTAAACCTGAGTTGTGCCTCATTAAGTCCCTCCTTATTTACCTATGCATTAGGTTTACATTCTTTTTGTTTTTAGTTTTGCTTTTTTGGTCTTTATTTTTTCCTCAAAAAGATGGATTTTGGTTCAAAGGGAGCGTTTGAGTGTCTCATTTTTTGAGGGAGACATTCCCTACTACATCCCCTTGTGTTCCTACGAAAAGGGGATGTGCGCAAACACCCCCTTGGAGTACTCATGTCCTAGGAGCACCTCCTCTACCCACGAGATGCGTCCCCCTGTAACACTGATTTAAAATGTATATATAATAGTCTTATCAATATTAATATAATATTGAAGGAACTTAATAATGTAGGATTACTACGCATAGGAGAGTCTAGAGGATTCCTTTTTTTGTATTAGGATTAGGTATAAAAAAGCCTAGAAATTTTGCTTTAGAAGTTTCCTTCTTCTTGTACATATAGATGTGCTCTCCTCCATTTTAATCACGAGGAACAAGATCCCTTTCTCTTGTTGTTTTTCTAGCTTTCCTATTTCTATTACTTTTCACATGGTATTAGAGACTAGGGTTTGAGGAGGGGAATTCTCTTGGAGGGACCACTTGTGGAGGCCTCTAGAAAGGAGTTACAACTTGAAGGAGGTTTTTTAAGGGTAATTTGTCCATTAAGATTCAACTCGATTTGTTGTGAGGGGTTCAAAACCCTTAGGGTCTAATTGCAAAGAGGAAACTATAGGTCGCAAATTGCGGAAGATGTGATGGCACAAGCAGTGGAGAGGTTGCTTGGTTAGATTGGCTGCAAAAGGATTTTTGAGGCTGAAGATATAGATTATGAATAGACATTCAAGATGATCACAATTAGGGTTAGTAGTGGCAAACACTAGGTGGAAAATATTTCAAATGGATGTGAAAAATGCTTTACTAAACAGGGACATAAGTGAAGAAGTTTATTTGGGTACATTAAAAAAGGACAAGCAAATTTGCTTTGTAGTCTAAAAATTGCTTTATATGGTCTAAAGGAAGCTCCTATAGCTTGGTATTCTACAATAGGTCAACATTTTAAGAAGAATGGATTCACTAGTAGTGTCTTAGACCTAAACCTATAATATTACTATCATTGTAGTTTGTGTGGATGATCTAATTATAGCAAGAAGTGATATGGGACCTTTGCACCACTATCTAGCAAATAGAGTTTTGATGCAAACCTTTGAAATGATATATATGGGACCTTTGCAGTACTATCTAGATGTTGAAAGTCGAGGTGATCGTCTTTTTCAGGCATTAGAAGATATATCCCGAAGAGCTTGTTCATAAATTCACTATGTTACCTATGGAAATAGGTTGCAAATTGATTGGAGATGTAGACATTGAACTAGTTGATGGAAACCTTACATAGAACTCAAGTAGGGAGCCTAGTTTACTTGACTACGACTAGACCAAGTGTTATGTTTGTAATTGACATGGATTCAAGATTATGGGGTCACCTATGACCTAAATCACATGACATGATGACATTGGACACTGAGGACATGTGGATATGAGTATCCGACATAGGACACAGTGACCTTGGAAATAGGACACAGGGGACACGTTATATATATATATATATATATATATATATTATTATTATATTATATATATACACCGTTTCCCTGCCGTATCGTATCCAGATTTTTTGAAAATTTGCCGTATCCGTGTCACCCCCCGTATCCGTATCCGTTTCCGTATCCGTTTCAGTGCAACTTAGGTTTCCGGTAACTTAGCCCCAAAGGCATTTGGCATAAGTAGAATTATGCCACCTTATGGAACACCAGCACGTTATTTTAGGTGGCTAGGTTTTTTCTACACACAAGGATGCAACTGCATGTCAGGGTTTTGAGATTGTATTAATAGAGTTTAGGCCAGTAGCCTTGAGTATTGTAAGTTTTTTCTTGCTTTGGGAAAAACTAATAATATAAGTTTATATAGTACAAGTTTAATATAAAAATGAAGTTTAGATATTGAAGTTAAAAACAGAGTGGAGATAACAATGAGAAAATGGGAGAACAGCAAGAACAGTTGAGACACGAAGACCAATGGAGACCAATGCATGGCATTGACGAAAACATGAAGAGATAAGGGAATGCCCACTTTAAATTAAGACAAATCCACCTGGGTATAGATGTAATTTTCCTAGTTGGAGCTGCATCAAAGAAGGATATTGGTGCACAGAATATACATCTGCAGATTGCTGAAACGCTGATTGGCAATTTCAAGCCCAACCAGTAAATAGAACATAGAACGAATTCACCTGTTTAAGGACAGTGTCCCCAGCAAATCTACCTGTGTAACTGTAAATATGTTTCGTTTAAACTTTATAATTCCAAGGTTAGAGAATAAATAGACAAAGATGGGAATGCCCAACAGAGACATATCTATTGGCATAAAGCACTCTACACAAGCAGCAAGCTGCAATATATAAATGTTTTGTATTTGCAAACTCCTGGGATGCTTTTGAAGAGCAACAAAAGCTCAGATGCATTTGAAGAGAAGCAAACCCTGGAATCTTGTCTGGCCTTTTCTGCCTGCATTTAAGGAGAAATTGTTTGCGTTTCTCGAGAAATGCATTTCTTGTCCAGAAATGGGAAACATGTGCCAGAATCAGCTTTATGCATTTCCCATTTCTGATGGGTTATGCTCACAAATGGACAAAAATCGTCCTGCATACTGGGTACACTTATGAATATAAACAATGTTTGACATTAAGCCAACTGAATAAAAAATTTTGAGCCAAGTAGGCTAAAATCTGGTACATGTTGGTTTACATAGTTTGGAGATTTTTTATATGCAAACTAGAGGTCTATGCTTTCCATGATGAACAACATATAAACAATGTGTATTTTTCTACACTAAAACATTAAGCTCAACCGGGATGCAACAATCAAATCAAGCTCTGGATCACATTCTTCAAATCTACAGAAGAAATTGATTTTATACATGAACTTGCAAGAAAGTTGTTGTCCATAATTGACATGGTAAGCTACAACTTTGCTTGGTAACGAATTCGCTATTCTTTATCTCCGCATTTATGAAAGGGAAATGAAATATTGAAGTTAACTATGGCATATTGCACCTTGCTGAAAAAATATGCATCTATGCATATTAATCAATGTTATTGTCTTACAAGTGTCCTTTTCAGTGGATGCTGGAGTTCCAGTGGGTGTTCCATATTTTGTCTTGTTTATTCTGTTCTTTATGCAAGCTATTAGCTGGGTGGTTGTTGTCCGAGGATAAAATGTTAAAGATTCTCTATTGCAATGTTAGGAAAATGTCTTTCTTTTCCAATAGGTTGATAATGTCCCTTGTTCATATGATGTGCAAATTCATTGCATAATATTTTGTATATTTTGAAAATAATGTATAGCCACATCTACTAAAAACGTATGCTCTTTGTTTTTCTATTTGAATAGCCCAACTCAAAATCTCTTGTCAAATGTACAGGTATGAATATGTCTTCAGCCTGATTCGTGATTTTCCTCATCTGGACTTCACTATAAATGGGGGCATTACCACTGTGCATCAGGTTAAGTGAAAATTGAAATTCTAAATAAAGTTACATTTTTCATATTATTGCCATTTTAAATTATTACTTTTCCTTTTTCATTTGATTATCTAGAGCCTAAGCATCTCTCTTTTGAAACATTTTAGAGAAATTACATCAAGGAACAGAAGTGGAAATTCTTGGTAATCTTTTGACTAAGAGAGAATTTCAAGGGAACTGCACATTACAATGCCCTTGTTCCTATACTTATGTTATAAACCAATTCTTTCTTAAAACTTCAACTACAACAGAACTGATGATTTATGCAACTTCCATTACTTGTGAGCTCAAGAAGATGGGAACATATCCACCCTAGAGAGAAGCATAAATAGGGATTAAACAGCACCTCCATTCAATATGGCTAAGCATGTGAAATTGTAGTTCTGTTGAGGGAAGAGAGAAAGACCAAGACAAAAAGTGGCAGCACTTCTACTGTGGAGATTCAGGACTTGCTTTGCAACTAAAATGAAATGAAATTATATAAGTCTGTGGATGACTAGAGTAGGTTAAAGGGACTGGAAACTACACCATGCCAACATAGCAATAAGGAGGGTGCAAAATGTTGGAAACCTAGTCCTTGTGGATTTGGTAAATTGTATTCATGTTAGTAACTTAGTTGTCATAGGTGAATATGAAACGTCATCGGGAGTCCAAGAGACTACTTCGAATATGAAACCAAGGGTCACATCATTGTATTTATATATATACTATCTTAATGAAAATTGTGCTTTCACGCCTATTCCCTCTTGTCTTTGATTGTCCCTGCTTGTCCTTGCTGCTGCTTGGTTATCTTCCTACCCAGGCATCCTAACAGTGGTATCAGAGCCCTATGGTTTTTAGGGCTTGTAGAGCATTGCTAGGTGAATTTTGTTGTGCCTGGGTGTTTTTGTAAGACTGGCTACTTCTGATCTGCATACTTCCTCTCTTGAAGATCTGCCAGTTTGTTGACTGCCTCTGTTACCTTCAGATCTGAGTATGGATATTATTCTCTGCTTTATTTTTTCTGTCTGCATGTTTACATACCTTTGCGTGTTTGTATATCCCTGTGCATGCTGGTATATGAGTGTGGAGCTCCCCATGTTATGTTTTGTTTTTATATAATTGAGGCGAAGGAGGCAACACATCGTTTAAGAGGTTGCCAGTGTGCATATTGAAGTTCCAATGCCTTTCCTATTGCATCGATAACTTTTCCAGCTGCCATTCTCGTTGAAATCTTGCACCATAGCTCATACTTACATCATTTCTGTGGGTTAGCATTGCCATCCATTGATAGAGAGAGGGCTGCTAAGGCTGCTGGGCATTTCATTGTTATTAGAAGACCGATTTCATCAAATCGTGGGCTGCACAAGAGGTTTAGGGGCTTGAGGAGAGCGTCCCATCTCCTTGCATCTTATGTCAGCTGGTATTTACTGTTCAAGAGGGCGCCTTGGACTGCTGGGTGAGCCCTTTTTTATAGATCTGCTGATCCATTACAAGGCTGCTTCCATTTTCAGCATTCTGAGCTAATTACAAAGAGGGCGTGCCATATTCAAAGAGGACTATTTGCATATATTCAGCTACAGGACAGATTGGTAATGTAAAACTGATTTTGATTGTTAACTTTATAAGACTGTTACACAGTTCTGTAAGCACTATTATTGGCACAGTTATACTCGTCGTTTCGTGGTGACATGAATAAAAACCCATCATTTGTGTTCAATCTGAATTATGTAGTTATTTTATGATCTTGAACCAAAAATTATAAGCAGAAAAATACATCAGCTGTGACGAAACAAGGCAAAATCAGCCTAAATCCAATTGGGGACATTACAAGTGAGCCCTCCTCTAGATAGTGTTACCCCCTTGTATGAGGCTTCCGCATGTGATTTTCATCACATCACTTGTGATTGTGATCACAAGGATTGAGCTTGCAGGGTGATTCATTTAATAGACTAGCATGGTGCATTCCTCATGTCACATACTTATTGATAGCTCAGCAGTTGACTGTCAAGTTCAGATCCAACCCATGCATTAAGGCACACTCCATGGCAGAATGCAAAGAGGGGCCGCACAAAAAATTAACACAGGATTGAAGACATGATTAATGTGCAGGCCAGATCCAATGTAAAATACCAGGATGACCTTTCAAGCAGCAAGAAATCCTCTGAATTACTTGGGAAATACTATTTTGGTACACTACAATCTTAGCAGAAGTAGCAGCTCATGAATCATGTGCATAAAGGGGTCATGTCCAAAAGAAAGCAAGCATAGAACCAGCCCTTGATCCTTTTCTTTGAGATCTGTTGCAGTTGAAGTACAAATCAAAAGGGCACTGTTCTTGGCTCTCTTTTTCTGTGTATGGGAAATTAACGGCAGATATTAGCTACACGTGACCTTGTTAAATCCATCTCCAGATGTAGCCACAAAAAGGGAACGATGATGTAAAGACAGGCATCCAATTGTAACAGCAGAACTCCACATATGCCCTCATATGTGACTTCCAGCTTGCATATGTGTCATAAGGGACAGTCTGAGTGGCATTCTGAAAGAGGAAATCTGGAGCAGCTGATGAGAGGTATGGTTTGCAGAGTCCTAAATGCATAGCAGAACACTCTTTTTCTTAGAAAAATTCCAGTGCTTTCAGGAGGATAAAATTGTAGGATGAGGGTGTCCCTCAAGAAAATAGCTACATATGGAGAAAACAAATTCTGCTTGATTTCCTGTAATGATATCAGAGGCATATCAAATCTTTAAATGGAGTTGTTGTTACATCCATAGTAGCAGGGCTACCATGATGCATATCAGCATGTCAGAGACATAAGCCTAGTCCTTGTACATGAGATGAGCAGTGATTCAGAGCATTGATCATCAGTGACAGTACTTTCCAGAGCTAGCCAGAGTCCTCAGAGCAGCACCAGTACCCCATGTCATGACTGAGGCCCACATGACCCCTTTAGATGACTTGGTTTGGTCATGGTTCACTTGGCAGAGTAGTAGAGCAGGCAGCTGCTACACTTCCCTTGCCCCTATGTAGTCAGAGTTGGTTTTTATGGTCACATTTAGAGACAGTTATATGACTGAGCAGGTATGCATATTGCATTTGGGTGCTATTATTTGTCCCTCGTATTTATATTAGTAGCTTTGACTTGACATGGGTGACTGGCAGTGGTCATATTGTTTTATTGGTTGCTATTATAGACTTCTTATTATCAGTGGTTAACTGGTCTCGAATGTCAAGACCCTGGTGTATGCTCACTGGTATGGCCTAGCCTGTACAAACTTGACCATTCTCCTGCTATGTATAGCATCACTTATCGTTTCCTCTGTCCATCCGTTAATTGCATCTTTGAGTTTTCACCCTTGACTTGGACCCAGACTTGTGAGATTGAAGATTTTTCCTCCTACCTTGACCTTTGTGCATGATAGACTCCAAGTCTACTTGTGTCTCGGCTCTGGAGTGTGTAGGTTGTCTCTTTTAGTCCTCAAAGCAAAACTTTCCTCATGTGCAAAGTAAATGAAATTCCTCATGGAGCCTACATAAGGCTAAGAAGTGAGATGGGGCAAGAGGCTGCCAATTCTAAAAGCCTCCTAAGAATAAAAGTTCATCATAAGCAAATAAAAAAGCTAATGAGATGGGGCAAGAGGTTGCCAATGCAAAGAGCCTCCTGAACCTGGATGAAAGCTACAACTAATTGTGCTTTTAAGCACATGTAAAATCCGAAGGTTCCAGAAAGTGAATGTGTTTTCCTCATGGAGCCCAAGAAGGCTATGAAGTGAGATGGGGCAAGAGGCTGATATGAAGTGAGATGGGGCAAGAGGTTTCCAATTCTAAGAGCCTCAGGAAGTTTGTTAGAGTCTATTGAATACAACTTAAGCACTCTACCCATGTGTGAGACAACTTCCTCCTCTAGTGTCTTCTATCCTGCACATGTCTTGGTGGACCCTTGTTTTCCTTGTTCTCTCAGAGATCACAATGTTCAAGTCAATCAAGTCAATTCCCTTTATGCCTAGCCTTGTTTTATCCACCTCACCCAGCTTAGAAAGATGGTCAAAGTTGTAAGTGAGCATATGTCAGGGACTTCATGAAGGATCATGCAACTGCTTTAACACAAGTATGGTTTTATGGATTATTGTTGATCACCACTATTTATGTTATAAGTGTTTTAGTTGGATATTAATACAAGTAAAGGAGCATCATTCACCCCCTTACGCATACATGATATTTCAGTTCTCAACGTAGTCATCAATTTGACCAGTTTTGACCTGGTCAACCTAATTTGACTAGGCCCACATATAGGTCCCAGGGTGGACTTGATTACGGTGGTTCAAAATTGTGCATTTGGCACCCATGGATATCCATTTCATCATTCCATGCTTCAATTAGTGATTATTGGACATATTTGATGAGATTTTTATTTATTATTATTTTTAATGATCATATTATTATTATTGGAGATGGAATGGATTATAGATTATTATATAGATGGATCCATGGAGTGTTTGTAGTCACCCTTAGTAGATTTGAGGTCCCCAATCTCATTGGTGCAATCATATAAGGGGTTTTATCAAGGGAAGTGAAGTTATGAGTAGATTTATCTTTCAATTAAAAAAGTGACCATGACTATAGCCAAGAATTCGATTTGGCTAATGTAGGCAAGCAAATGACTTGGGGTTGATATCTTATGTTATGTTGAGGTTCTAAATACTATTCTTCATTATTATTTCACTCATTAGGGTCCACAATATGTTATGTTCCCTTGCTAGGGAAATCGAATTCCTCATGAGGGTCATTTTAGTGGGCAACCACATTCATGTTATACCATATGTTTCACTTTGACATTGTATGGGGGACACCCAAGGGAGACTTAGACCCCTAGGCAACCCCCCTTCTCACATTCTCATGTCATAGTATGTACCACACTTGATTGCTAGGGTGCATTAGAGAAATCACCCCCCCCCTCTTGAGCTATCTCAATGTATTGTGATGACACTATCTACCGTTGATTTGTCATTTAGATGATTTAATATCAACCCTTGATATCATTAGGCTAGGGATTTTGTACTTGAGAGCTCTATATTAAGAGATCTCTCACTAATTGTAGGGACTTTTGGATCTTGGAGAAGTGAATAGAGAAGAAATTTTGCAGTAGAAAACTTGTGTCCATGGGTGTCTTATGTCTAATATTTTGATTGCATGCTATCTTTCCTATGCATTGGATAGAATTGATGGTTTGTTTCAGCATTGTTTGTGGAATTTTTACTAATATACAAGGCAACATTCTTGTAGAGGGCGCACTTCTGGATTTTATCTTTTGCTCTCTCTTAAATTTGTTGAGAAGCCAGGAGCATTTTGTAACTTTGTATCTCATAGATGTCTTGGCATTACTTTGTCTGTGGTATCCCTCTCTTCTTGGCAACAAATTATTTTTTGTTATTTGTATTGGCAGGGAAGGGCGCACTTGGCCACTTGGGCATTTTGGAATCAAGTTGAAAATATGGAAAATATTCTCCAGTTGATCTTTGCAGGGATAGATTGTCAATTTATCAACATTTTTCCTCAAGAACTAGGTAAGTACACCAAATATTTCTCTTGTTATTTTTCCATTCCACTAGTCAGCTGAAAATTCAACTCTTCTTAACCACCATAAAATTTCGGCAAGTGATTTACTAGGAATCTCATAATTCTAGCATTTAGGTATTTTTGACCTTACCCTAAAACCTATAGGGGCTATGTTTTATGCTTGTTTGACTCTATTTACCCTTAGATTAGGCGTTGGTATGATTTGAAGTGCACCCCACTTAGCTGGCTACCTAGGGATTTCATTTTTTGACTTGTGCTTTGCTTGAGAATCATCCTATTTTGTTTATCTATCATCCAAGCAACATTTATGTAGTGTTAGAGAAACCAATACTCACTAATTTAGATTCTATCTTGGGTATTTCAAATTTTCTAAGCGATTCCCCCAGGGTATTATCTTGTTCACTCACCTTTAACACCAATTATCACCTAGATCTGTAGTTGATCTCAAAAGTTACTAAGATTCATTAATATGATTTTATTCACTGATATATCCATCACACTCAATTTGAAACTCTAAGTCACCACTCAGTAGCTCATTTCATGATCTAGGATCAAAGCACCAAGATATATCAGTTTATTTCACTTTTCCTATCTCTTCTAGTGTCTTGGTCTTGTGTTTGTAGGGTTTTCCTTAGTGGAAGTGTCACCAGCTTAGTGCCTTACCCTCTACCATCCCAAATAGGATACCTTCAGTTGAAACTAGATCTTGCATGATAACATTACCTTCGTGTAACTGAATCATATTAGTGTTTTAACTATTTAACAATGGTGATTCTATCCACTTAATTAATTGTGGAAATTGAATCATATTAGGGTTGCAACTATTTAACTAAATGACATCATATACAATAGAGAGAATATAATCATATCATACAAATGGCCAGAACGGATGGATGGAAAGATTTGGCTAGAATGAATGGATCAACCATGGGTTTTTTGGCTCCAACAATGTCTTGACGATATGCTGAACTCCTGGATTTAGGTTGGTGAGTGTCATTTTTGTTGATTAGATTAGGGTTTTAACTATTTAATTGCGGTGATTATATTTATAGTTGTAGGTAGTTGTTTAGATTATTTTTGAATTTGAATAGGGAAATGATACCCAACCACAAACAATTACTTCAAGTAAAATATTTAATTATTGAATTGCTCTTCAGTAATCAAATTTCATGTATAATAAGTGAATCATATTTGGGTTTCGACTATTTAAATATGGTGATTCTATCTACTCGACTAACTATGGTAACCTGGTCATATTAGAGATTTGACGATTTAACCGTGGTCATTCTATCTACTCAACTAAATATGGTAAGTAAACCACATTAAGTTTTTGATTATTTAACAATGGTGTTTCTATCTACTCAGCTAAATGCGACAACTGAATCAGATTTGTTAGGATATTTAGACACTTAGGNATAGGAAAAATAGGCACTTTTGGAGGTGTTGCAGCTGCGGTAAAGAGAAATAAGCCATAGTTAACGGTGTTGCAGCTGCGCAAAATGGGAAAGATAGGCGATTTTGACGGTGTCACTTGGGAAGATATGTCCTTAGATCAGTGTGAATGGAAGGAACTGCCTTACCCTAGATAACCCATAGAAAAACTATTCTCCTAATGAAGATCTATAAATGGGAGGGCTTGGGTTTTTTCTGTAAATGTCTGGTTTTGGCAATAGAAGGTGTTGGTCACCCTATATGCTAATTAATTACAACTAA
>NWUY0300007476.1:25834-36091 GCA_004151065.3 Larix sibirica
TCAAGGGCAATTCATCATCTCCATCACATTCATTCTCATAGGGTTTGTACTCCACCTTTTCCCTTGTCTTTAACCAATTTATGCATCTTTAAACTCATTCTTGTGTTCTTACTTGTTTTCATCACTTCCTCATCTTCCAAGTAATTATATGTGCACATATAATTTATATATATATATTAGTTGATAAATGTTCATTTCCCTCTAGGGTGGGGTAGGTCCTCTAATAAACTTTAAATCGTGAACTATCTCTTGCAAGTATTTATTATGAAAATATTAATTATTCAAATAAACTATTGAAAAAATGAATAATTTTTTATACATATGTATTGTATCAAATTTGAAAATTCCTTACCATAAATCCTATTGGAATAGAATCAATGGTAGGAGGCATGGTAAGGACTTGAAGTTCATCATTTATGTTATGCTTTTTACAATTCACTATTCGAACTATTTCTTTCCACGACAATTAGAACATCCAAAAACAACAATTGTCTTAAAGTAATCATCCCATGTGGTATTATCATGACCCACCTCTTCATCAGTGTGCTCTTTTTCTTTTGTATATATAGACTCCATTGTCATGTCCTCTTCCACCCATTGTTGTGTGTGATTTAACAGTACGAAGTCCACATCCAATTACACATTTTCATTTTTGTCTAGTACATTGTTACGAATATGCATTTGCTCCAATTGCATTATTGACCTAAAATAATCAACAACATGCATTATTTTTTTCAATATTGGATAATAAACTATATAGTGCACTTACATTGTGATAAATATTGGATGTATGACTAAATTTCATCTGATTTATATTTCATAAGTTGATGTAATATGTGTGTACTTGTTGCCCCACATCCTATCTTATGTGGACCTCATTTAATGAAATAAATTGATCTGTATCCATGAGCTCCTTTAGCTCATGTAATACACAATAATGATAATTTGTTAGTACACCAATTAAATGATTTCCAAAAAGATTGTCAAATCTATATTTGTACAAATTCTTGTTTGAATTCTTTCTTTCAATGAGATACAAAACATCCACAAACATGTATGAATGACCATCGATATACATGAGATTGTGTCTATTCACTTTATAACCACTTTCAAATTAGAGATGATGTATATACATATTTGAATTTATACCATATGTTAACACATTTTTCTTATATTCCACTAGCATCCTCCATTCACCATTGGAATATGATGGAACATAATATCACATTAATCTCTTAATCTTTGGTTGTGAAGTGTTTATATGTTTTGATTCGACATGGAGATTTTCAGCAATAAAAGGGCTCAAATTTGCTCAACGAATATATGCACATATTATTTCTATATGTATTTAGTTGATAAATGTTCATTGCTCTCTAAGGTGGAGGTAGTTGCTCTATAAAACTTTAACCAAGAACTATCTCTTGCAAGTATTTATTATGAAAAATATTAACTATTCAAATAGAATATTAAAAAAGTGAATACCTTTTTTTATACATAAGTATTATATCAAATTTGAAAATCCTTACCATAACTCCTATTGGATTAAAATCAATGGTAGGAAGCATAGTACCCACTTGAAGGTCATCATTTATGTAATGTCTTTGTACAATTCCACGTTCAAATTATTTCTTTCCATGACATTCATAACATCCACAAACAACAATTGTCTCAAAGTATTCTTCCCATGTAGTATTATCATGACTCACCTCTTGTTCAGTGTGCTCTTTTTCTTATGTATCTATAGGATCCATTGTCATATCCTCTTCCACCCACTGTCGTGTGTGTGTGATTTAACAGTACCGGGTCCACATCCACTTACACATCTTCATTATTTTCCATTACATTGTTACAAATATGCATTTGCTCCAATCGCCTTATCGACTTGAAGTAATCAACACCATGCATTAATTTTTTCCAATATTGGATAATAAGGTATTTAATGTGCTTATGTTGTGATTAATATTGGATGGAAAACTAAATTTCATATTATTTACATTTGATAAGTTAATGTGATATGTGTGTACTCGATGCCCCTCATCCTGTGTTATGTGGACCTCATCTAATGAAATTAATTGATTTGTACCCATGGCCTCCTTTAGCTCATGTAATACACAATAATGATAATTTTTTTAAGTACACAAATTAAATTATTACCAAAAAAATAGCCAAATCTATCTGTCTACAAAATCTTGTTTGAATTCCTTCTTTCTATGAGATACAAAACATTCACAAACATGCATGCATTACCAATTATATACATGAGATTGTCTCTATTTAGCTTGTTTCCTCTTTCAAATTCGAGATGATGTGTATACATATTTGAATTTAGACCATACGTTAACACATTATGCTTATATTCCACTAGCATCCTCCATTCACCATTAGAATATGATGGATCATAACATGGGATTAATCTCCTCATCCTTTGTTGTGAAGTGCTTATATGTTTTGATTCGACATGGAAATTTTCGGTAATAAAGAGGCTCAAGTTTGCTCCATGAATATTGGAGAGTTGTATAATGTAGTTGAATCCCATAACTAAAAGGCCCCATTTACAACAAGTAGTTGTTGATCACCAGGCTAAGTAAAATATGATTAACAATTAAATGTGTCTTTGTAAATTGATCTCAAATTCAGGGGAAATTCATCATCTCCACCGCATTCATTCACATAAATCTTGTACTCCACCTTTCCCTTGTCTTTAAGCCATTTATGCATCTTTAAACTCTTTTTTTTTCTTACTTGTTTTTATCACATCTTCATCTTCCAAGCTATTATATATGCACATATTATTTCTATATGTATTAGTTGATAAATGTTCATCGACATCTAGGGTGGAGGTAGGTGCTCTAGGAAACTTTAAACGATGAAGTATCTCTTGCAACTATTTTTTATGAAATATATTAATTATTCAAATAAAATATTAGAAAAGTGAATAATTGTTTTATACATATGCATTGTTTCAAATTTGAAAATTCCTTACCATAATTCCTATTAGATTAGAATCAATGTTAGGAGGCATAATACCCACTTGAAGCTCATCATTTATGTAATGTCCTTGTGCAATTCCCTATTAGGAATATTTCTTTCCACAACATTCAGAACATCCACAAACAACAATTGTCTAAAAGTATTCATCCCATGTAGTATTAGCATAACCCACATCTTGTTCAATGTGCTCTTTTTTCTTTTGTATCTATAGACTTCATTGCCATATCTTGTTCCATCCACTATTGTGTGTGTGATTTAACAGTAAGAGGTCCACATCCACTTACACATTTTCATTGTTTTCTAGTACATTGTTGCAAATCTACATTTGCTCCAATCACATTATCGACCTAAAATAATCAACAACATGCATTAATTTTTCCAATATTGGATAATAAAGTATATAATGCACTTATATTATATAAATATGGGATGGAGGACTAAATTTCATCTTCCTTATATTTCATAAGTTAATGTGATGTGTCTACTTGTTGCCCCACATCCTATCTTATGTGGACCTCATTTAATGAATTAAATTGATCTATATACATGGCCTCATGTATCCATGGCCTCCTTTAGCTCATGTAATAAACAATAAAGATTTTTCTTTTAGTACACCAATTAAATGATTACCAAAAAATAGCCAAGTCTATCTTTATACAATTTATTGTTCGAATTCTTTCTTTCGATGAAATACAAAACATCCACAAACATGTATGAATGACCATCTATATACATGAGATTGTCTTTATTCACTTTGTCAACTCTTTCAAATTGAAAACGATGTGTATACATTTTTTAAATTTAGACCATATGTTAACACACTATGCTTATATTCCACTAGCATCCTCAATTCACCACTAGGATATGATGGATCATAATATGGCATTAATCTCCTAATGGTTCTTTGTGGAGTGTTTCTATGTTTTGATTTGACATAGAAATTTCGACAATAAAGAGGCCCAAATTTTCTAGATGAATATTTGAGGTTTGTATCGTGTAGTTGAATCCCTACAACTAAAACACCTCATTTACAATAGGTAGTTGTTGATCACTAGGATAAGCAAAATAAAGTTGACAATTAAATGTGTCTTCGTAAACTGGTCTCAATTTCAGAGGCAATTCATAATCTCCATCACATTCACTCTCATAGGGTTTGTACTCCACCTTTACCTTGTCTTTAAGCAATTTATGCTTCTTTAAACTCGTCCATGTGCTCTTATCGTTTTCATCACTACCTCATCTTCTAAGATATTATATGTGCACATATTATTTATATATGTATTAGTTGATAAATGATCATGTCCCTCTAAGGTGGAGGTAGGTGCTCTAGGAAACTTTAAACCATGAACTATCTCTTGAAAGTATTTATTATGAAAAATATTAATTATTCAAATAAAATATTGAAAAAAAGAATAATTTTTTTATACATATGTATTATATCAAATTTGGAAATTCCTTATAAGAACTCCTATTGGATTAGAATCAAAGGTAGGAGGTATAGTACCCACTTGAATTTCATCATTTATATAATGTCTTTGTACAATTCCCCATTCGAATTCTTTATTTCCACGACATTTAGAACATCCACAAACAACAATTGTTTCAAAGTATTCATCCCATGTAGTATTATCATGATCCACATCTTGTTCAATGTGCTCTTTTTATTTTGTATCTATAGACTCCATTGTCATATCATCTTCCACCCACTATTGTGTGTGATTTAATATTATGAAGTCCACATCCACTTACACTTTTTCATTGTTTTCTAGTACATTTTTACAAATCTGCATTTGCTCCAATCACATTATCGACCTGAAATAATCAACAACGTGCATTAATTTGTCTAGTATTAGATAATAAAGTATATAATGTGTTTATATTGTGATAAATATTGGATGGAGGACTAAATTTCATTTGATTTATATTTCATAAGTTAATGTGATGTGTGTCCTTAATGCCCCACATCTTGTCTTATGTGGACCTCATTTAATGAAATAAGCTAATATTTATCTATGCCCTCCTTTAGCTCATGTAATCCACAATAATGATGATTTCTATTAATACACCAATTAAATTATTACCAAAAAATAGCCAAATCTACCTTTGTAAAATGTCTTGTTTGAATAATTTATTTCCACAACATACAAAACATTGACAAACATGTATGCATGACAATCTATATACATCAGATTGTATCTATTCACTTTGTCAACTCTTTCAAATTTGAGACGATGTGTATACATATTTGAATTTAGACCATATGTTAACACACTATCTTTATATTCCACTAGCATCCTCCATTCACCACTATAATATGATGGATCATAATATGGAATTAATCTCATAATGCTTCATTTTGAATTGTTTCTATGTTTTGATTCGACATGGATATTTTCAGCAATAAAGAGGTCCAAAATTTATCGATGAATATTAGAGAGTTGTATCATGTAATTGTATCCATAGAACAAAATCACCTCATTTACAGAAGGTAGTTGTTGGTCACCAGGCCAAACAAAATATAATTGAAAATTAAATGTGTCTATGTAAATTGATCTCAAATTCAATGGCAATTCATCATCTCCGTCACATTCATTCTCATAGGGTTTGTACTCCACCTTTCCATTGTCTTTAAGCAACCTTTGCGTCTTTAATTTAGTTCTTGTGCTCTTACTTGTTTTCATCACTTCCTCATCTTGCAATCTATTATATTTGCACATATTATTTATATATGTATTAGTTGATAAATGTTCATCACCCTCTAGGTGGAGGTAGGTGCTCTAGGAAACTTAAACCATGAACTATCTATTGCAAGTATTTATTATGAAAAATATTATTAATCAAATAAATATTGAAAAAGTGTATAATTTTTTTATACATATGAATTATATCAAATTTGAAAATTCCTTACCATAACTCCTATTGGATTAGAATCAATTGTAGGAGGCATAGTTCCCACTTGAAGGTGATCATTTATGTATCGTCTTTGTACAATTCCCCATTTGAATCACTTATTTCCACGACATTCACAACAATTGTCTCTAAGTATCGATCCTATGTAGTAATATCATGACCCACCTCTTGTTCAGTGTGCTCTTTTTCTTTTCTATCTATAGACTCCATTGTCATATTGTCTTCAAACCACTGTTTTGTATGTGATTTAACAATATGAGGTCCACATCCACTTATGTTTTTTCATTGTTTTCTAGTACATTTTTACAAATCTACATTTGCTCCAATTGCACTATCGACCTAAAATCATCAACACATGCATTAAATTTTCCAATATTGGATAATAAAGTGTATAATGCACGTACATTGTGATAAATATTGGATGAAGGACTAAATTTCATCTGATTTATATTTCATAAGTTAATGTAGCGTGTTTGTACTTGATGCCCCACATCCTATTTTATGTGGACCTAATTCATTGAAATAAATTGATTTGTATCTATGGCCTCCTTTAGCTCATGTAATACACAATAATGATAATTTATAGTACATTAATTAAATGGTTACCAAACAAATAGCCAAATCTATCTTTGTACAATTTCTTGTTTGAATTCTTTCTTTCCATGAGAAACAAAACATCCATAAACATGTATGCATGACCATCTATATACATGATATTGTTTGTATTCACTTTGCCACCTCTTTCATATTAGAGATGATGTGTATACATATTTGAATTTAGACCATATGTTAACACACTATACTTGTATTCCACTAGCATCCTTCATTCACCATTAGAATATGATGGATCATAATATGGCATTAATCTCCTAATGCTTTGTTGTGAAGTGGTTATATGTTTTGATTCGACATGGAAATTTTCGGCAATAAAGAGGCCCAAATTCGCTCAATGAATATTGGAGAGTTGTATCAAGTAGTTGTATCCCTAGAACTAAAACACCTCATTTACAACAGGTAGTTGTTGATCACCAGGCTAAGAAAAATATATTTAACAATTAAATGTGTCTTTGTAAATTGATCTCAAATTCAGAGGAAATTCATTATCTCCATCACATTCATTCTCATAGGGTTTTTGCTCCACCTTTCCCTTGTCTTTAAGCAATTTATGCATATCTAAACTCACCTTTGTGCTCTTACTTGTTTTTATTGCATCCTCATCTTCCAAGCTATTATATGTGCACATATTATTTCTATATGTATTAGTTGATAAATGTTCATTGACCTCTAGGGTGAAAGTGGGTGCTATAGGAAATTTTAAACCATGAGCTATCTCTTGCAAGTATTTATTATGAAAATATTAATTATTCAAATAAAATATTGAAAAAAAGAATATTTTTTATACATCGCATGTATTATATCAACTTTTAAAATCCCTTACCATAACTCATATAGGATTAGAATCAATAGTATGAGGCACCGTACCCACTTGAAGGTCATTATTTATGCAATGTATTTGTACAAGTCCCCATTCCAATTCTTTATTTTTGTGACAGTCAGAACGTCAACAAACAACAATTGCCTCAAAGTATTCGTCCCATGTAGTATTATCATGACCCTCCTCTTGTTTAGTGTGCTCTTTTTCTTTTGTATATATAGACTCCATTGTCATATCCTCTTCCACCCACTGTTGTATGTGTGTGTGATTTAACAGTATGAGGTCCACATCTACTTACACCTTCATTGTTTTCCAGTACATTGTTACAAATCTACATTTGCTCCAATTGCATTATCGACCTGAAGTAGTTAAAAAAAATACATTAATTTTTCCAAATATTGGATAATAAAGTATATAATGCACTTATATTGTCATATATATTGGATGGAGGACTAAACTTCATATGATTTAAATTTAATATTTCATAAGTTAATGTGATATGTGTGTACTTGATGCCTCACATCCTATGTTATGTGGACCTCATTTAATGAAATCAATTGATTTGTATCCATGACCTCCTTTAGCTCATGTAATGCACAATAATGATAACTATTTTTAGTACACCAAGTAAATGATTACCCAAAAACCTAGCCAAATCTATCTTTGTACAATTTCTTGTTTGAATTATTTATTTCCATGAGATGCAAAACATCCACAACCATGTATGAATGACCATATGTATACATGAGATTCTCTCTATTCACTTTGTTGCCTCTTTCAAATTGGAGACAATGTGTATACATATTTGAATTTATACCATATCTTAACACACTATACTTATATTCCAGTAGCATCCTCCATTCAATACTAGAATATGATGGATCATAATATGGCATTAATATCCTATTGCTTCATTGTGAAGTATTTCTATCTTTTGATTCGACATGGACATTTTCGGCAATAAAGAGAACAAATTTGCTTCATGAATATTGGATGGTTGTATCATGTAATTATATCTCTAGAACTAAAACACCTCATTCACAACGGGTTGTTGTTGATCACTAGGACAAGCAAAATATAGTTGACAAATAAATGTGTCTTTGTAAATTGATCTCAAATTCAGTGGAAATTCATCATATCCATCACATTCATTCTCATATGGTTTGTACTCCACCTTTCCCTTGTCTTTAAGCAATTTATGCATCTTTAAACCCGTTCTTGTGCTCTTACTCGTTTTTAACACTTCCTCATCTTCCAAGCTATTATATGTGCACATATTATTTCTATATTTATTAGTTGATAAATGTTCATCCCCCTCTAGGGTGGAGGTTAGTTCTCTAGGAAACTTTAAACCATGAACTATTTATTATGAAAAATATTAATAATTCCAATAAAATATTGAAAAAAGTGAATAATTTTTTTATACATATGTATTAAATCAAATTTGAAAATTCCTTATCGTAACTCCTATTGGTTTAGAATCAATGGTAGGAGGCATAGTACCCACTTGAACATCATCATTTATGTAATTCTTTTGTACAATTCCACGTTTGAATTCTTTCTTTCCAAGACAATTAGAACATCCACAAACAACAATTGTCTCAAAGTATTCATCCCATGTAGTATTATCGTAACCCACCTCTTCTTTAGTGTGCTCTTTTTATTTTGTATTTATAGACTCCATTGTCAATCCTCTTCCACCCACTATTGTGTGTGTGATTTAACAATACGAGGTCCACATCCACTTAGACATTTTCATTGTTTTCCAGTACATTGTTCCAAATCTGAATTTGCTCCAATTGCATTATCGACCTGAAATAATCAACAACATGCATTAATTTTTCCAATATTGGATAATAAATCATATAATGCACTTAGATTATGATAAATATTGGATGGAGGACTAAATTTCATCTTATTTATATTTCATAAGTTAATGTGATATGTGTGTACTTGATGCCCCAAATCATGTCTTATGTGGACCTCATTTACTGAAATGAATTGATATGTATACATGGCCTCTGGTATACATGGCCTCTGGTATCCATGGCCTCCTTTAGCTCATGTAATACACAATAATGATAGTTTTCTTAGTACATCAATTAAATGATTACAAAAAAAATAGCCAAGTCTATCTTTGTACAATTTCCTATTTGAATTCTTTCTTTCGATGAGATACAAAGCATCCACAAACATGTATGCATGAACATCTATATACATGATATTGTATCTATTCACTTTTTCACCTATTCAAATTGGATATCATGTGTATACATATTTGAATTTAGACCATATGTTAACACACTATGCTTATATTCCACTAGCATCCTCCATTAACTGGTAAAATATGATGGATCATAATATTGCATTAATCTCGTAATGCTTCGTTGTGAAGTGTTTCTATGTTTTGATTCGACGTGGACATTTTTGGAAAAAAAGAGGCCCAAATTTGCTCGATGAATATTGGAGGGTTGTATCATGTAGTTGTATCCCTAGAACTAAAACACCTCGTTTACAACAGGTAGTTGTTGATCACTAGGCAAAGCAAAATGTAATTGACAATTAAATGTGTATTTGTAAATTGATCTCAATTTCATAGGCAATTCATCATATCCATCGCATTCATTATCATTGGGTTTGCACTCCATCTTTACCTTGTATTTAATCAATTTATGCATCTTTAAACTCACTCTTGTGGTCTTACTCATTTTCATCAATTCTTCATCTTCTAAGCTATTATATGTGCACATATTATTTCTACATATATTAGTTGAAAAATGTTCATCTCCCTCTAGGTGGAGGTAGGTGCTCTAGGAAACTTAAACCATGAACTATCTATTGCAAGTATTTATTATGAAAAATATTATTAATCAAATAAAATATTGAAAAAGTGTATAATTTTTTTATACATATGTATTATA